>JAVJIF010021680.1:0-55334 GCA_038442645.1 Agave tequilana
CCAATCACTCCTCTTTCGAGATACTGAGGGACCGGAGGCTGAAGAGTCCGGAAGCCAAGTACGCTCGGGGTTTAAACGCACTCTCGGTGACTACTAGCCATCCCAGGAGTGGGCAGAAACCCAGAGTCCAACGACCACGAAGGGTCGGCCACGTATGGTATAAAGCAGTAAAAAACATCACAGGCATGTCATGTATACAAGAATGAAACTACCCTAATACAAGCATTCGTCACAGAGCAATACATGTCCAGTCATTGGCACTCGGCCATACACAAATACAGGGACTCAGCCCAAAGCAAAATACATAGAAACATGGAATAAAAATACATGTCGACCCGACGAAGCGGGGAAACCCAAATGGAGGCGAGAGCGAGGACACTTGCCTAAATCACCGGAAGAGCCGAAAACTCTGAAATCCATGGAACTCGCGCACGCGCCATAAAATATAATAATATGAAAATATTTTAGAGAGAGAAAGTGAAGAGGAGAGATAAAGAGTTAGAAACATAGAGAGAGAAGTATATGGAAAGAGAGAGTGCACAGGGAGACGCGGGTTTTGAGAGTGAGACGCGGGGGTCGCAAACGCGGGAGTCGCGTCGCGAAGATGCCACGAACGCGGGGTTCGAGACCCGCATTCAAGTCAGGGCACGAGGAGAACATAGACGCGAGTATTATCTCCGCGTCGTGTCGACACGAGAGGGACACAGACGCGGGTCTGAACTCCGCGCTGCGTCGATACAAGAACGCGAAGGCCGCGTTGAACAGATGCCAAGAACGCGAAGATCCGCGTTAAGGGGTTGCCTGGACGCGGGGGTGAGATCCGCGTCAGTAATTTAACAGAGAGAGACAGGGAGATAAGGAGAGACAGTACAGGAGAGAGAAAGAGATTCCTAGAGAGAGAATCTAGAGAGAAAGAGTACTTGTAATGGGAGGAGAGAGAGAAGAGAGAGAAGAGGGCAGGAGAGAGATAGAGAGAGGTTGGAGAGAGAGGAGAGAGAGTAGAGAGAGGAGAGAATTCAAGAGAGCAGGAGAGATGAGAGAGAGAGAGAGATGAAAGAGAAAAGGGGGGCAGTTGCCCCCCTCTCACGCTCACGGCCAGGCCAGGAGGCCTGGCCGTGGCCTCTCTGGGGCCGGCGCCGGCGGCCTCCGGTGGCCGCCGGCCAGGGGTGGCCGCGCCGGCCACCCCAAAGGAGGAGAACGGAAACAGCAGGGGGCTGCTGCCCCCCTGCTCAAGCCTAGGCCAGGCCGGCCTGGCCTGGCCTGGCGCCTCTCCCTGGCTGCGGCCAGGGAGGCGCGGAGACTACGCCGGCCAGGGGTGGCCGGCGCAGGTAGGGGTGGCCTTCGGCCACCCCAAAAAGGAGAAGGGAGGGGGCTGCTGCCCCCTCCAAGCCCGCGCACAGGGGGCCAGGAGGCCCCCTGGCCGCGCCCAAGGCCGCCGGCATCGCGCCGGCGGCGGTCAGCCCCCGCCGGGGGTGCCGGAGGAGGGAGGAGAAGTCCGGCGATGGTGGTGGTGGCCAGATCTAGGGGGGAGGAAGAGAAAAAGGAAGAAGGAAAAAGAGAAAGAAAAGGAAAAGAAAAGAAAAGGAAAGAAAGGAAAGAAAAGAGAGAGGAGAGGGAGATGGCCGGAGATAGGGGTCTCATCGCCGGCGTCGTGGTGGCCAGAGGCGCCGGCGGTGGTGGCTGGTTGGGTGTCGGCCTCTCCCGGAGAAGAAGGAGGGGAAAAGAAATGGGGAGAAGAGAAAAAGAAAGGAAAGAAAAGGAAAGAAAAAGAGAAAGAAAAGAAAAAGGGGTGATGATGGAGGGATGTGATTGATGGGAAGGGGGGAGGTGAGGTCACCCATGTGGAGGAATGGCTGAAGTCGGTGGAGAAAAGAAGAGAAAAGGAAGAAAGAAAATAAAGAATTCGACAAAAAAATAATAATATTATAATATGGTCGCGAAAAATCGACTGTTCCAGAAAAATCTCCAAAACTACCGGAGGTAGAAAACGTCATCCTGAGGAATAATATGAAATCGGTTTTCAGAAATAAAATCCCATTTTCAAATTAAAAATCCGAAGGTCCACCGCCGATACTGGTCTACACCGGGTCGGCCGGATTTTGATAAATTTCGAAAAATCCCAGAAAATGTATTAAGGAAGAAAATATGATTTTAAGAAGTAAAGTGAAAGCGGAATTCAGAAATTCAATTCCGATTGTAAACTAAAAATCCTGGAATCAACCAGCGATACTGGCCGACACCCAATCCGGTGGGATTTTCATAAATTCATAAAATCCCCAGAAAAAGTATTTAGATAGGAAATGTGATTTTAAGAAATAATGTAAAAAGACTCTTCTTGTAATTCCAATCCGTTTGTAAATAAAAATCTGGGAATCGGTCAGCGGCACTGGTCGACACCGGTTTTGAAGATTTTCAATTTAATTCAGAAAAATTCTAGAAAATCATAGAAAATCTAAAATATTAGAAAATGATGTTTAAAACTAAAATCGGTCAAGTCTAAATACCAGAAAGACCAAATCGAGTAATACCCTAGGATCGGGTCCTCGGTTCAGACTGGGCTGACTCCGAGTCCGTGAATCCGGATCCAAGACAAATCGATCATAGAAATAATTCATAATACAAAACAAATACAGGAAGTAAATCGAAAAATACGATCGAAAAATCTGAATACGCAACTAAGTACGTATTCTGGGAGCGGGGGTTACAGACTCCAATCGAGTGCTAGATGCGATCTTGACGCGCGAGCTCTTAAATCTACATGTGAAAGCTCCAAAACTCCTTTGTTGAAACTAATCACCTACTAATATCTTGGTCAATCACTGAAACTATTTAAATACAAGATTATTAGTAATCTATAACTACATGAGTTAATCATCATTAAAACTAGAGCGATGGGCCTCTGGGCCAACATGATGTTCTTAATTAAGATTGGATATTGATGATTGGTTGGATATAAATGAGTATGTATTTTATATATTGGGACTTGGATATATCGATGATTTTGAGGATCTGAGTTGATTAAATATTTTTTCCAGATTATTTTATTCATGCCAGTAGGTCATTACTTATTTTGAATATTATGATTTACCTGAAGAACTTGACTGATTATACATGACATTTACCTGATAACCATGTTTTTCATGTTACCATAATTGCAAGGAAATATTGTATACGGTAACAACACCCTCATGTTATACTTGTTACATGTTCTGTTATACTGGTATCCTTTTCACTGATATTGACATCATTACCATGGCTACCACCGAGTTATCCCAGTAATCTAAGTAACATGCACATTAAATAATCTTGATAAACTAATGACATGATATTAAACAACTTATACTCGGATTAGAAAATTGATGGAGGAGACATTGTCTGTATTTGGGTGGACCTAGGATATAGGTTGCGCAGCCGAAAGAGGGTTCCACTGCGGGGTTCTGGGGGGGTGACTGACACCCCCATTCTGTTCTTATTCCTATTATACATATTATACATGTTCCTAACTACCTTGCGGTAGCGCCTGATTCAGCGCCAGGAGTCTGGGCCATGGTACTGGGTATGTACGGGACCCACCTAAAGTATGGACAATGTCTCCAACCAATCAGTTTCAATAACTTAGGACCTTGATTGATACGTGTGATAGGCGTAGTATGGGATGCGTCTATTATAGGTGGCAATTGGTGTTCGCTGACATAATAAATAATAATGTATTGTAACTGATTGTCTTTGCCTGATACATGTATGTATAGACACCCGATGTTCCACTTGACCTAATTGGCATCTGACTCTAATACTGACTGACTCTACCCGGCTGATATATGATTGTGATAGACACCTGATTGAATACCTGAATGGACACATACTCTACTGTGTGCCATCCATATTACTGTTTATTTACTTTATTCATGCCATTTCTTATTCCGGTATATATATATTATGTGCTTACATGTTATATGCACATGCACTTTCCAGTCTATTCTTACACATTCACTAGGAGTTCTTACTCTCTGAATTTGCATATTCAGATTTGTGGCTATTTATTGCTGATCAGGTATTTGGAGAGGATTACATGCGTTACGAGGAGCTGAGTCTCTTTTCTTGATTATAGGTATTCTTTCTTTTTTATTCATGTTATTTTCTGATTCTATTTATATCGTGTCCAGATGCCATTTCTTTCCTTTATTCATCTGCTATCATTGTGTTAGATATTTATATGTCGTATCGCAGTGATATTGATTTATCGTAATAGATTTTATAGCTTGTTCAGATTACTTTAGGCTTAGTGTATGTGCATGAGGTATTTTTCTTGCGTACATACGTCACCGACCTTCGTAACGACCCGTTTTCGCGTATTTTGGGAACCGGGGCGTGGCAGGATTTTCTTGGTATCAGAGCTAGGTTCAACATAAAAAGAAGACCTAGTTCTTACTCGTGACCTAAAACATGTTATAGTTGCACTAAAATATACATATATTATTCACACAATGATATTGACTCCACTTGAAAAATTGATCGTCCTCCCTTTTGGAATCCATCTCTTGAATCTTTTATATCCCTGATTTCAACTCTTCTTTTAAAGTGATTTGGATTTCATCGTGATTTTTATTTTTCTTTCTGATTCTATTTCTCCGATTTTGTCTTCTGAGTTTGATCACTCCATGTTGAAGCCGGTAGTAGAGATCAGAGTGGCACAGCAGAAGCCTGGTGAACTCATGATACAGTGAGAAGCAAGCATTAAAGTTTTATCTTCTCCCTTAGTCTTGATTTTTTTATCATTCCCTACTTTATCAAAATTTTGAGGACGAAATTTTTATAAAGTGGGTAGAATGTAATATATCTGGTGTAAAATACTGTATTTTTTATTTTTCTAAAGTATTTATTTTATTTTACTGGTTATTTTATTATTATTTGTTATTCTTAGTATTGAGTGTTTCATTATGATTATAATTATTATTGCTATTATTATTGTAATTTTAATTATTATTAACTATTATTGTTATTAATATTATTATTATGTATTGGTATTATTGTTGTTGAATATTATTACTAGAGTATTATTATTAGTATTTTAATAATTATTATTTATTTCTATTATTACATGATTAATTATTATTATTATTTATCATTATTGTTATTATTAATATTATTTCCTGAATTATTATTTTTCCTCCGTAAATATTTTCCCCATAACCTATTTATCTAAACCCGAAACCCACCAACCCAATAACCTATAACCCAAAACCCAATCCCCATAATCCTATCTTAATTAAAATCCTAGATCCTAACTACCTAATCTAAATTCTATCTAATCAAATCTTTATTCTAACAAACCAAATCATAAATCTTAACTAATCCTAATCTAAATACTAACAAAAATCATATCTATCCTAAATTACACAAATTCAAATCTTATTTTTAAAGTCATAACCATACTTAATTTTATCCTAAACTACTAAGTCAAGTAGTTTGAACCCAACTGAAATTCTGATTTCTAAAATCCCTAATAATCTATAAAATGCCAAACTACTTCTTTTCTACCTCCAAAGAAAAACCATGAACCAACTCTCCCCACCTGCTTCTTTCTTTTCTTCTCAAGTGGAGTACGAATGAAAAGAAATTTCAAAGTGTCAAAATTGAGAAAAATGCTAGGAGAGATCAAATCCAAGTAAGTTATCTACTTTCTCAAAATTTATTTGATATAAATAGTTTATTAAAAATCATATCTATACTATGATCCCCACGAATATTTTTTTATACATCGAAACCCAATCTAAAATCCAACTAAAATACTTGTAAGGATATATCAACCTATATTTTAAATTACATATTTTTTCAAAATTTTTATAGCAAAAGATTTCAAAAAAATAAATAAAAGAAAAAAGAAAGAAAGGAAGAAAGAAGAATTGCACAATAAAAATAATTAGCTAAAAATATTAAAAAAATGGATAAAAATATAAACAATAGTCTACAATACTTCTATTTTCTATGATAAAAGTTTTTATACTGATGGCAACATAAATTAACTCAAACCATCCACTTTAAAGCCATTTTCCCTTCATGGTAAATTCATAACCGTTAAGCATTTTAATGATTTAAAGTCCATTAAAAATTTAACAAAAATTAGAAATTGGTTTAAATTAAATCTATTAAATTTATTATACTCAGAGAACCATATTCCCAACCCCAAACTAATTAATCAAGATTAAAACTCCTTAAAACTTCCAAGTAAGACATCTTTTAAAAAAATTCTAACAATTTCTATTGAAATGAACTATGTAGATTTATCGGGGTCTTATGATTTTATTGTTTTGGACTTGGGATCAAGTTCAAGTGAGTGTTCTTTTCTTTCTTCAGTTAAACAAGAGTTTTGTGATAAATGATTTTATTTTATTATGTAATTATGCTACTAAATTTTTTTGAGATGATATATGTGAATATTATTTTTCTCATTCACTATTGTCAGAAATATATATATGTGTTGCTTGTTTTATTTTATGTGACCATTTGTCTTATTATATCAGTATGTTTACCCGTATCATTTCATGAGGTACCAGTGAGTGTTCACTTTGATTATATAGCTTACTTGAGTGCCATTCAGTATTTTTTCATGTGTTAGTTGTTCGACGTTATTGGCTCAGGACTAGTTGTTATATAACCTTAGATTGTGACTTGTTTCGATCTATAGATTGACTGATCTAGTTCATATTTGAAAATGGATAGCATCACTCATGTGTAGTATTTATCGGACAATTATTTGGTGAATTAAAACTAGCAGAATAATTAAATATTGATTGATTGGTGAGTCGATGAGGACTAGATTGTTATATATTAGTTTCTTATATGTTTACTGGTATTTAGAGTACTTCGTTGTTCTTGATGTTACCTTATTGATATTGAGCATCATATGTATATGGTTGGATCTTAATATTGTGATATGGGACTTATGTCATTTCATGTGTAATGTTTCGAATTCAGATGTAGTTGTGATAAATCTTAGAATATAAATTGATTGATCTTGAGGTTGATTGGCTCATGATTGAGATTAAAAATTCATATTTTATGTGAAGTACTTATGAGACTTGATATTCATGTACTTGATGATAAGTTAGATGAGAATTCATTGTATTCTGAGAGTGTATTATATATGAAGTTACCCTATTAAAAGACTGATCTTCTTATACTTGGACTTATATAGACTTAGTTAGAGTTAGAATTGATTGACATGAGGATTGGTATTCATTTCAGAGGATTTTGATCGGTGTTCTGATGAGATTGATGTAGTTGAATCCGTAATTGTGGGTATTCCCTATTTTATCTCTGATTATACTGTTTGAGATTGATGTCTTGTTGATGTTGATTATCAGACGCAGAAGCATCTTAGATTCCATATTGCTTGAGGAGTAGGCGTAGATTGGGTTGACTTGACCTGGTGGCATGTATATGCATAATTGGCTAGCTACTTGGATTTTGAATTTTTGTATTTAAACTTAATGGAAGTGAGAGTGTATGATGGTCTTAATTAAGATTGGATAGTGATGATTAGTTAGATACAAATGAGTATGCATTTTATATATTGGAACTTGGATATATCGATGATTTTACGGATCTGAGTTGATTAAATATTTTGCCTGGATTATTCTATTCATGCCAGCAGGTCATTATTTATTCTGAATATTATAATTTACCTGAAGAACTTGACTAATTATATATGACATTTACGTGATAACTATATTGTCCATGTTACCATAATTGCTGAAAAAATATTGTATACGGTAACTGTTGGTCTAGAGGCCCATCACTCTAGTTTTGATTATGATTAACTCATGTAGTTATACTTTACTAATAATCTTGTGATATTTAGTTTCAGATATTTGATCAAGATTTTAGTAGGCGTTTAGTTTCAACAAAAGAGTTTTGGAGCTTTCACATGTAGATTCAAGAGATAGAGCATCAAGATCACATCTAGTACTCGGTTGGAGTCAAGCTCGTTAGATCGCGTTTGGATCGAGTCGGCTTGGAGACAAGAAGACTTCGGTTTGTGTTTAGTTTAGATTATTTGGATCTTGTGTAAAGGTAGATAGTGTCGATATGCTCAAATTCACATACACACACAAGTTTTAAAGTTTATTGGTTTTGGTTTTCGGTTTAACTGATTTTAGATTTCATGTCAAAAATATAGATATAATATCTTATATGTATATCGGATTCTGTCCATATAGAGTATGCTTCAAATTTGTTTCAATATCATATTTTGTATTTACATGAGTTTTGAAAAAATCAGATTTCCATTTCAAAGTTTAGTTTTTTTTGAAAAATATCGATTTATGTTTAAAGCCTAATTTCAATATCACAAAAATGGTTCAAATTATTTATAATATGTGTTGAATTTTTGTCACACATATTTGTATTTCAGAGATCTAATAAGAACTTATTTTTGTGAAATTTATGAGATTTTTTACAATGTAAAAAGACAAGTTTTCAATCCCTATAATTGTTTGTCCTGGACTTTTGCCGGTCGACCGAGCGGTCGACCGAGGCAGAAGTCAGTCGATCGGTCCGGTCAACCGATATGCACAAACGTGCACGGTCGTATAGGCTGGAGGGACGGTCGACCGGGTCGGTCGATCGCCAGAGAGTTCTGCTCTCCAGATCTAGCCCCGGTCGACCGGGCGGTCGACCGGCAGAGAGCATCTGCTCTCTGTATCCAGGCCTCGGTCGACCGGTGGCTCAACGGTCATAAAAATGACCATTGGCATGTCGACCGGAAGGGCATTTTTGCCCTTTCGTGGCTGCCAACGGGTAAATTTTTGAGAGGGTATAAATACCCATCTCTTGAGCTGGTTTCTTCATGGTTTTTGAGAGCAAAATTTTCCATCTTCTTAAGTATTTTAGCAACAAGTTTTTAAGAGTTTTTGGGCTTAAAGATTTTATCTTTATTTTTTTTGAAGGGTTGAAAAATTCAAAGAAAAGAAGAGTCTTTGGGAATTGGTTTTGATCTTCATTTATATTTCAATCTAGAGTTTTTTCAAAGAGTTTTTCTTTGTGATTTGTTTTTCAAACTCTGTTTTCTCACACTTGAGCTATCATATCTATCCTATCTATAGGATCTTATTTTGGTGAGAAAATTGGTTTGCGGTTGAGTGAGGAGACCACCAAGAGTTGTAAACCTTTTTCTATTTGGGTTTGTTGTTATCCCTTTTGTTGTGTTTGAGTTGGTTGTTATCCCTCTTAGTGAAGAGGTGATTGTTGGAGTGTTGGCTTTGAGCCTTATCCCTCTAGTGTGAGGTGATTGTTGTTTGGCTAGGTGCCCATCCCTCTAAGTGTAGAGGTGATTGTTGTTGTGCCTTACCTCTTGTGTAGAGGTTGTGTTTGTTAAAGAGAGGAGTTGTCCTCAATGGAGGTTCCCTGTGTGGAAAGTCCTGTGTGGACAATTTTGTGGAAATCCTTCTGTGTAAAGACGGGGACGTAGAGCAGTGGCTCGAACCTCGAAACATATCTCAGTGTTTGCGATTGATCCACTATCACTTAACTCTCTCTTTCTTATATCTACATTGATTCATATTGTTCATATCATATATGTTTGGTATTGTTTGTATGCCTCACTTGTGTTGAACCAAGAGAGCTTTACATAGCACCTCAACTCTTACTTAGAGGAATTTAGAGGAGATAGTCCAGAGCCCTTTACCGGGAATTCGGCTACACTCTTTGGTTACACTAAGTGTGTTGCAATTTATTTTTAATTTCACAATTTGTTTTTAATTCCGCATTATTTGTCACTAGATTAGCCATACACCTATTCACCCCCCTCTAGGTGTACTTTCAGTAACAATATCCTCATGTTATACTTGTTACATGTCTTGTTATACCAGTATCATGTTCACTGACATTATATATCCTGTTACCGGTACACATGTTGAAGTCATTACCGTGGCTATCACCGAGTTGTCCCAGTATTCTAAGTAACACGCACATAAAAAATAATCTTAATAAACTAATGACGTGAGTAATCTTGATAAACTAATGACATGATATAAAACAACTTACACTTCATTGATGGGGAAAGTGTGTGAACATCAATTCTTTAGTTTAGACCCCATTTTTGAACCTATTTCGACTCTCACTTTTAAATCTCGACTTGATCTAAGTCAAATTCCCGAATCGGTATTTGTTCCTATTCTGTTTGAGCCGAAATCAATCATTTTTAATAAACACACTCCATTGTCGGACAAAGGTGTTGAACAAAATGTCTCAGAAATTATTTTTGAAAATTAAAAATTTGATGGGGATAATTTTTTAAATAAGACCATTCACTTGATCATTCTTTTAATGGGTTATATTAGAAAGGTCAACGGTGGGTTCCTTCAAACTCCACAGTCTTTAAATTGGGCCGCATTTCGTGGGCCAATCAGACCACCACCGGAACCACCACTATGAGGCAATTTTTTCTTTCCTATTTGTTTCATGCACATACACATTCACGATGCATTAAGGACAACGCATGGGGTAAGTGTGGGGGAGGGTTTACTAACGTAGTTTGTTTTAAATATTCTTTCTTTTACACTTTTTTTAGAAAAATTTTAGATTTTTTCTTTTGTATAGAAACCCTTTTTTTCTTTTTACAAAACTTTTTGAAATAAGTTAAATAATTTTGATTTATTTTTAAAAAAGTTAAGATTATCTTAGGAAGTAGGAAGACCTAAAATTATGAATTTTTAAATCAAGTCAAAATAATAGATCTTGTTTAAATGTTAGGATAAGGAGGTAAAATTAAAAAGATAATTTGATCTTGAATTTTTTGCTTTAGATATGCACTTCACACTTTCACAATTTTTGAGATTGAAATAAAGACTAAAAATGTCATAAAAATTATAATAATAAAATATATTAATAAAAACCACTTATTAAAGCTGGCTAATTATGTCTTAGGAAGCATGATTATTCAAACCTAAAATGGTGAACAAAAACTAAAATAATCCCGTTAGTTTTGTGGCCTTGTTTACTCAAGTCCTTAAGTCCGTGTGATATTTTCTCTTATTGTGTCCTAAAACCATTTGGTTTGGGAGTCACCGGTTAAAAGCTCACTATCCAAGTAAACTAGAAAGCCTAAAAAAGTAAGGAAAGAAAAAAAATTATATACATACACGAATAAATGGCATGAAAGTTAGAATTGATATCCTAAAAAATCTTCACTGTTCACAAAGTGCGTACTATCTAAGAGTTTTATGAAAGATCAAAGAATCAATTCATATAAAATTCTTACCTTTAATTTATAACAAGAACTTGCATCTAGACTTAGTTTAAGGAAGAATAATATCTGGTTAAACTATGACCTTGGATCACTTAAATTTTTACAGAAATATTTCAACACTTTTCTCTATTTCAAAATATTAACATTTGATTGTTTTAATGGATTTTGTGGGTGTAATCTGCTGAAAACTCTCAGGAGATAAAACTCCTCTAGGAGAAACCTAGAGGTTTAAGACTTGTTACACACGCTCAGTGCAATCGTGTCACCTATGAAAGTGGTATATTAACTTTTTTAATTAGTTTTTATTCTTTTTTTTGCTCGGGACGAGCAGAAGATAAATGTGGGGGAGTGATTAGTCTCCAAATATGCATATTTCGTACCACATCTTCACATTTATTTTGAATAAAATTTTGTTTATAATGGCTTTCTTGTGTGTTTCTAGGTCCATGGCTTATAGCGAAGAATAAGCCCAAACTCTTATTTATTTAGTGATTTTTAGAGCCTAAAAGAAGCCCAAGACTTTGAAACCCAATCTGTTAATTTTGGAGCATAAAAGGACAAAACAGCATGCTGTACAATGATTGGTCACTGATATTGCATAATTGTATTCATATTTTTATATCTATGTTATAATAAACTTTATTTTAATTATCTTTTTGTTTAATAATGTGCAGGCCATTACCAAGGGAGAAGGAAGAGAAAAGAAGCACAAAGCCTGTCTAAATTCTGATTTAATTTAGAATTAATTTAAATCAGGGCAAATTTAGGCAAATCAGGGTAAATCAGAGAAGATAAGATTGGTTGAAAATTAGTTAAACCCAAATTTCATAAGATCCAGTTAGTTAACCGAAGATCAACGAAGAATCATCAAAATCAGAAGATCAAACGTCATATCTTTTGGGATAAACATAAAGGAAAATGAAATTTCCTCGATTCTGACTCCTGATGTGGCCAGGTGGCCATATCAGGGCTGCGGATCCACAGTCATAGTCATGGATCCGTGGCTTGATTAAAGAGATAGAAGGAGCATTTGCTTCCCATGTCTGCTCACACTCATTTTCCTCTTTTTCCCTATAAATACTGTCAAGTTCTGTGAAGAGAGGGACAAAGAATAGGATTAAGATTTTGCTTTATTCTAGGCTAGGATTTGTATTAGCTTTCAGCTGTAAGTTCTATTTGTTATTTTCTTTCTAGCTAGATCAAAAACAAGTGAGAGAGAGAGAAAGAGTGAGTGTAATCTGAAGTTGAAGTGACATCAATAAAGATTCGATAGACTTTTTATGCACCTCTACTTTGCCGATATGTCTTACTTTAATGCATCTTTGTATTTTAAATTTAATATGAGTATCTAAATAGATTTTCTAGGCTCACTATTCTCCTTCTTCTATAAGTATTCTTCTTGATTGATTTCTATAAAAAGAAACCCAACGGAATCATATGAACGCCTAAATTAAGCCTTGCATATTGGCGAGTGTTCTTGAAGGCAAATGAGGATGGGCTTGGACTTATTTTAAACTTTAATTTTGAAAACAAGTTTTAAACTAGTTTTTATTTCATACTTGAGAAAATCTTGATATTCCATTTAAGAGCTGCTTTAAAAAGATGCAAACTTCTACAAAATTTATCTTATGTGTTTTACTTGATCTCTTCTAAAAAATCAAGTCTTAACTTCAACTTATGATCTAGTTGAGGCATCAACACTTATAAGAGCAAAACATTTAGTTGAATAATAGAATAATGAGCCCAGATCTTCTCTCTTTGTTAAAAACATAGCCAAACAACATCTTCAAAGCTTCCTAAAAATCATCTTCTACAAAACCTTTTTCTGAATCTTCAAGTTTTCTTTAAATCACTTTTTACTCTCCATCTTCTTTTTCATCTAAATACACCAACATCACTTAATTTTTTCAAAAAAAACTGAAACGCTTGCATCGCATCTCTCCTCGTGGACACGACCCGTTAGCCCTAAGCTACGCGGTATAACTCTAATTTCTTTAAATCAAATTTTTTGGTGTTGTTTCCAGGGAGGGAACGACATTCTTGTGTTTTAACAAGTTTTGTGTTCTGTTTCAGGTTTAAGGAAATCAGGTTGAGAATTTACGCATTGCAGAAGAAGACTTGTGATCCTGTGCCCCTGCTTTTGAAAGTAGGAAATAGGATTTCAAGTGTTTGCCACAGAAACACATTTATTGTGGGACTACTAAACACTCTTTTTTACAGGACATATTGCTCTGCAAAATAAGTTTTCTTTAATGCTAATTTTCTATACTTGGTTATCTTACAATCTTGTTTTTAATACAACAGTAATTGGTTGATTGAAATTATTTAAAAAATGTTTAGAATTGTATTCCTAGGCATTTGTCTAATTACGTTTTCATTTCAATTACTGTTGAAGAAAGGTAGAGACAAGGTTCGTATACATAACATATAGCTTAGGAAATATTTTTGGGTGATTATTTGCTTGTTGAATGCTACTTTTCTACATCTTGCACACTTTACACTAAATCATTTTAAGGGCAAAACCTAACAAAAGATAAGGTGGGAGAGTCATTACCCTTTCTTAGCCTACAAACAATCTCCAAGCACGCACTGTAACGACCGATTTTAATTAAAATCTTTCCTCACTCTAATTATCGAGATTATCGGTTGAATGATTCATTTAAAGTTGTTACCCTCAATTTTATAATAATAACAATTTAAATTTCTATAGGTGACTCACCTTCCTAATTAAAACAAGGTAAGTTGAGGGTAAGGGATATGAATGTATAAAAATATATGTATATGTGTACCAAATACCTGTATAAATAAGAGTATGTGCATAGGTATTTATAAAGCCTAGATTAACTAATTTAAAATTAGAGATATACTAATAACCCTAAGTTAATGAAAGGGGGTAGTATGCACGCAATGGGAGATCAAGGGCTAGGATCTCCTTGATGAGTGTTAGGCCATGTGGCAACTAGGGAGAGTCCCCCACCTTGTAAATTGTACCAAGAAGATAGTGCCCTACCCATTTTGCCCCTACTCTCTTCTCTATTCAGATCTGAATACCTTATTCACTGTATCTTCTTCTTCCTAAATCTGAAACCCTAAAATCCTTAATCTCCTCTCTGGTTATTCCCTTGAAGAAACCTCTACCTAAACCATCTCTCACTCCCTTGCTCCCCTTCTTTTCACCCCAGGATGGAGCCAGAGGGAGGGAAGGCGCATGCACAGCACATCAACAGTAGCACGCGCGCGCGTACTGCTGGCCAGGCCGCATGCGTGGCCTGGGGAGGGGAGGCCCGCGCGGGGACCGGAGCAAGGAAGGAGGGGGTGGATTCGGGGTGATTTTTGGAGAGGTTGGTACTACTTAAATCTAATTTTTGAGGCTCCAAAACCCACATTTTTAGATCACAAACTCAAGACCAAAGGGTTGTTATGTGGGAAGGCAATCAAAGAAGATTTGTGTAGAGGTCTATCTACATAAGGTGAGAAAACCTAAACCCTTAGAGTAATTGTTCACAAATGTAAGATGATTAGGGAATTTCCAATCATGTAAGGATGAACAAATCTTATGTAAATTCGCTGTTTTTCACTAATTATTATAATAGGTGAGATCTAAATGTGCGCTACAAAGTCATTACCTCTCCTAAATAGGAATTTGGTGGGATACATGTATAGGGTGTATATTCCGTATCGATAACTTAGTGGGTAATAAAAAATTGACATCGAAGTCTTTTGGTTATGCTTACTTCAACGGGAGGGGAAAACCCCCTTACACATTGGTATTGAATTATGTACCATCAAGTAAAATGGAATAACGCATTCATTCATATAAGACTTAATGTTGCGTGATGTGATTGCACCATGATATAGTGAAGCTATTAAGTATGTATTCTTCCAACTTGATATGCACTGATTGTATGAATGGCTTGTGAGTGTAACCCTTGACTTTTTGCGAAGAGAATAATAACTTATAAACTACATATGCATGCATGTATGCTTCTTGGAGGAAGGGACTTGGCGGGAGCCGGTAGGAGGGGGAAGACGGGGACTTGATTATATATATATATATATATATATATATATATATATATATATATATATATATATATATATATATATATATATATATATATATATATATATATATATATATATATTTGTGAAAAATTAAATGGAGGAAGGGGCCGGGAGGGAGCCGGTAGGAGGGGGAAGACGGGGATTTAATCGCTATACATATACAGGTTTCTCTAACGGAGGAAGGGGCCGGGCAGAAGCCGGTAGGAGGGATAAGATGGGGACTTGATTATATATATATTATGAAAATACTAAAGGGAGGAGGAAGGGGCCGGGCGGGAGCCGGTAGGAGGGGGAAGACGGTGAATTGGATCTAAAATTAGTAATTATGTATAAGCACTTCGCTTAAGCGAACCGTCAAGCTTTGTTCCATGTTGGTATTTTATGTTAAACCTAGGATGTCACGACTAAATAAAATGGTAAACCGGTTGGTGTAGAAGTATATGTACACATATACTTGCTCGCATATACATGTAAGTAATTCATTTTGAAATGGTATATAAGAAGGTAAATTCATGGTAGTTGAGACATCTAAACCTCAACTTTATGGGGTCTAAGGTAAAGCAAGTTAAGGGAGAAGTTGCATCATATAATTGTCTTAATTGCAAAACACCTCTCTAAGAATGTGTTGGCCTATGAAGTTTCTGTACTAGCACCTTTTAAGCGTGGTTTACTCATTAAGCTGTCGAGCTCATTTTATTTTCTTTCCACCTATTTCAGGTTTGGATAAAGGTAAGGGGCCACTCTAGCCTAGAGGATTTAATAATGGAACGAACGACATGCTATTTGTACTATTTTTGGTTAACCCTCTACATGTATATATGTTCTATTTTAAGTATCTTTTGGTTGGTTATGTTTATGGTGCACTCAGTGTATATAATTTATCCTTGTGGTATTTTGAAACTAGGGACTCAGGTTATATGTAATGTTTCAGGAGCTATGAATGGTGGTTATGCGTGGTAATGTTGTGTTGGGGACTGAATCCTTGTTGTTACATGTTATTAAGATGCCAATTTGGGAATGTATGGTGCAAGCATGTAATGTGTGTATAAAGTTTAAGTTGAGATATATTGTGTTGTAAGATAAGTAGACCATGTTGGCCGAAATCCTTATTTGGAACAAGTAGGCCGTGAGCCGAAATTGATGATATGTGTCATGTAAAAATATGAAATTTTAGGGGAGGTGCTGTCAAAATTTTCGAAATAAATAGAGATTTGAAACTAAAAGAGAGTTATCAGACTAGCCTCATATCTATAAATTTTGGGAATATTACAGTTGGTATCAGAGCGAGGTTTAGATAAGGTTAGTCTAGATAGTGTAGTACACAGGGTTTGTGTAACACCCCACTCCCGAAATACGTACTTAGTTACGTATTCATATTTTTCGATCATATTTTTTTGATTTGATTTGATTTGCTTTCAGTATTTGTTTTGTATTATGAATTATTTATATGATGGTTTTGCCGTGGATCTGGATTCGTGGACTCGGAGTCAGCCCTAGTGTGAACCAAGAACCCGATCCTAATATATCGCTCGATTTAGTCTTTCTGGTATTCATATTTAACCGATTTCAGTTTCAAATATCGTTTTCCAATATTCTAGATTTTTCATGATTTTCTGAAATTTTCCTGAATTAAGTTGTAAATCTTCAAAACCGGGGTCGACCAATACCGCTGCTCGATTCTCGGATTTTAATTTACAAACGGAATTGAAATTCTAAAAACGACTTTCCTGTAACTTCTTAAAATCACATTTTCTATCTAAATACTTTTTCTGAGACTTTTCTGAATTCATCAAAATTTCACTGGATTTGGTGTCGGCCAGTATCGCTGATTGGTTTCAGAAATTTTAATTTACAATTGGAATCAAATTTTTGAATTTCACTTTCATATTACTTCTTAAAATTATATTTTCTCCTTTCATGCATTTTTTAAGATTTTTCAGATTTTATCAAAATCCGGCCGATCCGGTGTAGACCGGTATTGACAGTTGACTTCAAGATTTTTTGTTTTAAAAACGGGATTGAATCTCTGAAAACTGATTTCTCCAAATATCTTAAAATAATATTTATTATTTTTGAGAATTTTTGAGAAGCTTTCCGAGTTACTTCATTTTTTGGGCTTTTCCAGAGTTTTCGGTGTTTTCCCCAGATACTGGAATTTATCCAGATATTATATTTATATTCCTCTCATTTTCTCTCTCCTTCCTTAGACGCGAGTCTCACCAAATCTGGATTCGATCAATAAATGTAGAGATTCATTTCCGTTCTGCATTTAATACCTTTCAAGTCAGCTCTGACCAAGTCATTACGACTTTTGTCTTTTCTGTTAAACGCAATCTCGCGTTTTTCCTCCTGGATGCAGATCTCGTCTTCGCGTCTAGCATTATTTTGCCAAGATGCGGATTTGCTCTAATGGAGACTCAAGTCTCATTTAATGAAAGACATGACAATGGCAAACTTGTAAATATCCCACCTTCCTTTATATATACACACTCCACTTTCTTTTTCTCAATCTTTCATTTTTCCTCCTTCTCACCAACAGCCAACAAATGGCAGCCCAAAACAGCCCCGTGCCTCCTTGGCCAACCCCTTGGCTGGCCACTTTCTCCACTACCATCTCCACCAACTTTACCATCATTCTCTCCTCCATATCCTCCTCCATTCCAACAACAATAACACCACTCCAACCACCAACATCATCTCCTTCTTCATCAAGAAAATAACCCATTACCATCAAACTTCACCACCATTTCCACCACCACCTACACCACCTTGGCCACCACCAACTATACCATCTTCCTCTCCTCGTCGTGCTCTTTCTAACGAGCTATTGCTTCGCTCTCCGAAACCCCTTTTGCAAAACTCCACTTTTTCCATTTTTAACTACACTTGTACCCCACAATTTGCTTGGCCTTGGAGCATTGGCCACCTTCTCCGGCCAACTCTGGCCAACGTCGGCGACCACTGGCCAAGCCATGGCCGACCATCCCCCTTCCCTTCTTCTTTCTTTTCTTTCCTTTCCTTTTCTTTCCTTCCTTCCCTTCTTTCTTTCTTTCTTTCCTTTTCTTTTCTTTCCTTCCTTCTTTCTTTTTTTCCTTTAATTCCTTTCCTGTGTCTCTTCTCCCTCATTCCCTGCGTCTTCCTCTCTCTCTTTCTGCGTCTCTCTCATTCTCACACCTCTGTACGTCTCTCTCTTTCTCTAATATTAATTGCTAGACGTGGAGTTCACCCCCGCGTCTAGGCAATTCCTTAACGCGAATCTTCGCGTTCTTGACATTTGTATAACGCTGCCTTCGCGTTCCTGTATCGACTTGACGCGGAGTTCATGCCCGCGTCTGTGTCCTTCTCGTGTCAACGTGACGCGGAGCTCATACCCGCGTCTGCGTTCTTCTCATATTAACGTGACGCGGAACTCACGTCCACGTTCTCCTCATGTTATGGCTTAGACGCGGGTCTCGAACCTCTCGTTTGTGGCATCTACGCGACACGACTTTCGCGTCTGCGACCCCGCGTCTCACTCTCAACACTGCAGCTCCCTGTACCCTTTCTCTCTACACTCTCTCTCTGTGGACTTCTCTCTCTAGCTCTCTCTTTCTTTCTCCCCTCTCTCATTCTCTTTCTCCCTCTTAATTTTCTCCTCTCTATCTATCACTCTCTGTAACACGTTTACGTATTGGTTACCTGAATTCCGGAGATCAGAGATTTCACAGTGTTTTCTGAAAATTTAGGCGAGTGTTCTCGCTTTCCTCTTGACTTTCCCGCTTCGTCCGGTCGACTTGGTTGTCTTATGTATTTGTGTCTGGAACTAACACCTTCTCTGCAGGTACCTTAACCACTGGGTACAACCTTTGATATTTAAAGTCCTCTGGACTTTCTCTATGCTACGCCTGGTAGGCGGACCTAGCGTCAATACTTTACCGCTTGCTCCGTTCTAGCGTAGTTACCCCCGCGAGCATGGCTTCCCCGTGAGCGGTAGTATGGCGTTCATACGCTTGCTGCGATACGTGTGTCTGGCTACATTGTGAGCGGTAACCACGCCGAGCGTGATAGCATTTAGTGTTGTACATTAGCTTTGCTCCAGCACCGCTTAGCTCTGCTTGGATATTCGCTTACTTGCTGAATTACTTGCCTGCCAGTTTATCGATTCTTCTATTTATGGTCGTGAAGAGTTTGAAATCTTACTTATACTATTTTTCCTGAAAATGCATGGTCTTCCGGTATTGATATCGATTCCTTATATCACTGCGGTTTTCCTGTATCGCCTGACATCCTTTCGCTTGATTGCTTACATGTACCATGCTGTTTCTTAATACTTATCATCTACATGCTAATTCCTGACACCTGTCTGTATCACTTGACAACTGATGTGTCATCACCTGACACCCGGCATGATACTACTTGACACTTGCCTCTTGCCATGACATGACTTATCACTTGCCTCCTGACATACTAATACCTGACCTGCGATTATCACATTTACGAGAATGCTATACTTGTTATCCTGTATTACATACAGTGACTTGAATCTTGTACTTGTTATCCTGTATTATATATATACAGTGACCTGAATCTACAATACTCTTGTACTCCTAAATTCCTGATCACGTCTTGCACTTGCTATTCCTGTAAATTGATAATTACATAATAAATCATAAAAATGAACAACTTGCATCGGGTCGGGAAAAACTTGCGGCTATCAATATATGTTCGTGTTTACAGTGGCACTAGGTATGTTGTGCAACAAAAACTTCCGGTCTGACCTATGGGCCTCCAGGCGACCGAGCGGAGTGCTGGCTCTCTCCTTCTTGGTACCATCTTGAT
The DNA here is from genome assembly GCA_038442645.1 of Agave tequilana. Lineage (NCBI taxonomy): Eukaryota > Viridiplantae > Streptophyta > Magnoliopsida > Asparagales > Asparagaceae > Agave > Agave tequilana. The sequence goes on from JAVJIF010021680.1 coordinate 20,132, forward strand.
AAGTGCATTCTATAAGACCCTCCTGTATGCCTTGCGGCTGGTTCCGAGCACCAGTAACGAAACATCCTGTACCGTGGTCCCAGGCATGCACGGGACCCACTGTAATCATTGTTCGTTGATACCCCCGTTGGTTTCCACTAACAACCTTGCTTTACTCAGATGTGGATATATGTGCACTGGGACACTAGTTCACATATCTAGACATCAGGGTAAGACGAGTAATAATAATAATAAAAGATGCCAGCTAGGGATCTGTAGTATGCTCTGTCATGTTTGCTTGTATCGGGTTTTACTTCAGATTTCCAGTTTTATAATTATTATACTATACCCGTTCATATCCTGCCTTTTCACTTGTGTTCTATTCCACCAGTCTCCTTCTCTTATCTTATCATATCATGAGTATTTCCTGCATGATATCAATTGATATATATCTACTTGTTCTTGCATGCTGGTGCTCATGACACGGTTTTCAATGCATATTTATGACTTGGATTTATCGATACACATGTGCTTATCTCAGCACGCCATCTGGCTTTCGCATCACCATTCGCCGGGGAGTTCTGACTCCTCTGGATCCTCATGTCCAGGTTTTGGAGCTTGGAGCGTGTGGATTCTCCCAGTTGCTGATCAGAGTGGCGCAGCGGTAGCGTGGATCTTCAGCAGACCGTCCAGAGCTCCATCCTTCTAGGCCCCCCTGCTCGGCTCTAGAGTTTTCCTGTTATGGCTCTTAGCCTCCATTTGTACTGTTCATACTTGTACATCTCTTTGTGTTCTCGCAATTGTGCCTATGGGTGATGTAATATTCTTGTAATATTTGTCACATCTAGTGATAACTTTGTAACTGTACTCATATGTTGGAATGTATAATGCACCACGTGCTTTCGTATTCTGATTCTTACCTGTACTGATGCTTAGCGTATATACGTGAGGGTATTTCTGACCGCGTATATACGTCGTAGTGACGTCTCCGTACTCGCCGGATTGGGACGTTACAGGGTGGTATCAGAGCCTAGGCTCTCACATCCTCAGTACAATTAGTCGGTAAATTAATGGTAAAGAAATTTGCAACTGGAATGCATGAGTCGTGGTTATACATTTAACTATAAGTACAAAGTTATTCATTCTCTCTTGATAATATTACCCTTGAATTCTGAAATTCTCCCATCCTTTCATACTTCAGTTTCTCGTTATTCTTAGACCAACTCGGACATGAAAAGACGGGGAAATCATAACGGTTCTGGTTCTTCTTAGAGTGGCCCTAATGGAGGAAGTTCTCCCATCCTTTCATACTTCAGTTTCTCGTTATTTTTAGACCAACTCGGACATGAAAAGACGGGGAAATCATAATGGTTCTGGTTCTTCTTAGAGTGGCCCTAATGGAGGAAGTATTGATTTGAGATGATTTCTGCAAAATATGATGAAAAACTAACAAGAACAGATGAAGGTCCTACACCAAAGATTAATGGTTGCACTCTGGGAATAGAAGCCAGGCAACATGTCAGATTTCAGGAAATTACAGCCGGCAATCTTTTCGGGCATGGAGAAGCTCTGAATGCATAGCAGTGGCTGGTAAACATGACGGATCTTCTGAAGGCAACTCGAATCCCTGACAAGAACCAAGTGAAAATGATCAAGATTCAGTTGAAAGATATGGCCAGGACGTGGTGGTTGGTAGAAGCAGGGAGACTAGAAAAGCCCATCACTTGGGACCAGGTCTCGAAGGATTTCTATGAGAAGATTCTTCTCTGTAATAGCTCAGAAAGAAATGAAAGAACGATTTATCAAATTGCAGTAAGAAGATTGAATTATAAATAAGTACACTGCAAAATTCCTAAGGCATAGTTGGTCGGTGTCTTACATGGTGGCTGACAAGGAGAACCGAGCAAGCAATATTTTAGTTAGACCTGAAGATGATGATCAAGATGTTTCTTATTTCTAAGAAGCCCAAGAACTATTCTCAAGCTTTTTTTCCATCGCTTGGGAAGTAGAACAGACCTGGAGAAGAAAGATCAGGATGAGATGCAGATGAAGTTGGCGAAGAGACCCTCTCAGTTGATGGAAGTTGAAGACTTAGACAGGCCCCTGGATACCCCACTAGCTAAGCCATCCCTCCAACCTTGCCCTCAACATATGACATGTGGGTATAGTCTGAAGTCGGGCACCTACAACGCAACCGCCAGAAAGGTTATGAATTATGTCGTGTACAGGTCCGGAGATCCGTTGAAAAGTGACTACCATTCAAGGAGACAGAGAACATCGCACCGATCAGATCAACTCATCCAGTATCACCATTGGAGGGAATCTAAGACCTAGTGACAGAATAACGTCGCTTCATCCCCAGCATCCAGCATGGAATCATACTCAAAAGAGACCAAGAGCTAGGGCACATGGTAGAAGGAGGCAAACATATAATCTGATTGAAGAGGAAGTCAGGATACTGATGGAGTGAGAACAGAAAAGGATGCTCAATATCTGAAAAAGGAGCCCTGAAGGTATTGACCGTAACCATTGTCCCCATTTTTAGCATGTCCGGGAGTTGGTAAATTCTCTATATCATATCCTTCTCATTGCACTATCATCACCAATCTTAGTCCGTGTCTACCTCCCTATTTCATGATTCCTATCTCTTCTATTTTTACTATTTTGATTTTCGTAATCCTTATGCCAACTCAAGATATGCGTAGACTAGAGAGGTAACATCAGGGCAGATGTGGTTCGCTCTCATTATGTTCTGGCATCCTCGACTCTCGTACATCACATTGTCTTATATTGGATAGATCTTCGGCCCGCTTTCTATTCTTGTATTTATGGATACATCACGAAGGACCAGTACATCAAGCGGAGTAGTCATCGCTTATATAAGCAGATAGACTGTATCATTACATGAGGAGTGTCAGTATAAAACAGTATTCCAGAATCAGGACTTCTGGCAGACAGAGTTATAGTATTTTTCATTTCTATTACTCCAATAGCGATCTTGATTTCTTCAACTATGTTCATGGAACTCGGATATTCTCAGAGCTGATTTGCAGTCAGGTTATTATTTAGAAGACAGCATTTGGGACACGTTTCGGTTATCATAATTTCTTGATCGTGTTCTCAGAGCCACTAACTTCTGGCAGTCTTTATTAATTTAGTGGACCATAGGCTCCGCTAGCCTCGCCAGGCGAGGGTCGTGCTCTAGTCACCCATGGATCTAACGGGAGTAGGCTTCACTGTACCCTGGTGCTTAGCATTTAGCATTGTATTACGCGCTGGCTTCGCAGCGTGAGCTTCGCCATATGCGAGCCTCGCAGAGCGTTAGCTTCACTGCACCCTAATGCTTAACACCTGAGCTGTGCTACGCGATGGCCTCATCTAGGCTTGGCTTCGTCCGTGGCTAGTCCCTTCAGTCCTTAGCACTCTAGCCGTTCCTCGGATATCTTCCGCCTAGCGTGTTTTCATGGATCTGTTGAACATGGTTTTATCACTGTATCTGAGCTATCGACCAATCTTGCAGGGCTCAGATATCTTCTACATGTTTCATCTGCTTTCGGGTTATCATTCAGAAGTCAGTATTCAGAGTTCGTCATGGTTATTCTATATTCTTGGCTACATCTTTCAGAGTTAGTAACGCCCGGTATGCAGAAATTCTTAATTATTGGTCTTCTTGATTTATACTCAATATTATCAGGGTTTTCTTTATCTTGGGTATTCTGGTCTGTTCTCAGGAATTAGTATGTATGCACCACATCAGGAATTCTACTGCAGACTCTTTATCAAGGACAACATCATGCCATGCAGGGTTTTGTATTATATTATGGATTTCAGCATTACAGATTTCTATGGATTTCATCAGCTTTGGTTCGTAGTCTGAAAGAAGTATTGTCGATTATCTTACCAAGTCAGCTCACTTTATATTATTCATGATGAGTTAGTCTTTTGAGGTTCTGGCAGTGTTCTTTTATCAGCTGACATCAGATCAATATTATTATGGCACCGTCAGAGGATTTATATACGGCAAAAGTGCAGAGATACCTCAGTCCTGAGTTAGCCGTTCAATCGATTTGGGAGAACGGCCCACAGTTATTCATATCTTGATTGGCATAATCCTCGTTTCTATCCTTTCTGTGTTCATCTTCCCCTTATCGAAATTGCGAGGACGCAATTTTTTTGAAAGGTGGATGGAATGTAACACCCTGCTCCCGGAATACGTACTTAGTTGCGTATTCATATTTTTTGATCATATTTTTTTGATTTGATTTGATTTGCTTTCAGTATTTGTTTTGTATTATGAATTATTTATATGATGTTTTGCCATGGATCTGGATTCGTAGATTCGGAGTCAGCCCTAGTTTGAACCGGGAACCCGCTCCTAATATATCGCTCGATTTAGTCTTTTGATATTCAGATTTAACCGATTTCATTTTCAAACATCGTTTTCAATATTCTAGATTTTTCATGATTTTCTGAAATTTTTTCTGAATTAAGTTGTAAATCTTCAAAACTGGGGTCGACCAATACCGCTGCTCGATTCTTATATTTTTAATTTACAAATGGAGTTAAAATTCTAAAAACGGCTTCCCTATAACTTCTTAAAATCACATTTTCTATCTAAATACTTTTTCTGAGATTTTTCTGAATTCATCAAAATTCCACTGGATTTGGTGTCGGCCAGTATCGCTAGTTGGTTCCAGGAATTTTAATTTACAATTGGAATCAAATTTCTATATTCCACTTTAATATTACTTTTTAGAATTATATTTTCTCCTTTCATACATTTTTTAAGATTTTTCAGATTTTATCAAAATCCGGCCGATCCGGTGTACACTGGTATTGACGGTTGACTTCAAGATTTTTGTTTTGAAAACGGGATTGAATCTTTGAAAATTGATTTTATCAAACATCTTAAAATAATATTTATTATTTTTGAGAATTTTTTAAAAGCTTTTCGAATTACTTCATTTTTCGGGCTTTTCCAGAGTTTTCGGTGTTTTCCCCAGATACCGGAATTTATCCAGATATTATATTTATATTCCTCTCATTTTCTCTCTTCTTCCTTAGACGTGAGTCTCATCAAATCTGAATTTGATTAATAAATGTAGAGATTCATTTCCGTTATGCATTTAATACCTTTCAAGTCAGCTCTGACCAAGTCATTACGACTTTTGTCTTTTCTGTTAAATGCAGTCTCGCGTTTTTCCTCCTGGATGCAGATCTCGTCTCCGCGTCTAGCTTTATTTTACCTAGACGCGGATTTTCTCTAATGGAGACCCAAGTCTCATTTAATGAAAGACATGACAATGGCAAACTTGTAAATATCCCACCTCCCTTTATATATACACACCCCGCTTTCTTTTCTCAATCTTTCATTTTTCATCCTCCTTCCCACCAACAGCCAACGAATGGCAGCCCAAAACAGCTCCGTGCCTCCTTGGCCAACCCCTTGGCCGGCCACCTTCTCCACCACCATCTCCACCAACTTTACCACCATTCTCTCCTCCATATCCTCCTCCATTCCAACAACAATAACACCAACTCCAACCACCAACATCACCTCGTTCTTCATCAAGAAAATAACCCATTACCATCAAACTTCACCACCATTTTCACCACCACCTACACCACCTTGGCCATCACCAACTATGCCATCTTCCTCTCCTCGTCGTGCTCTTTCTAACGAGCTATTGCTTCGCTCTCTGAAACCCCTTTTGCAAAACTCCATTTTTTCCATTTTTAATTACACTTGCACCCCACAATTTGCTTGGGCTGGGAGCTTTGGCCACCAACTCCGGCCAACTCCGGCCACCGCCGGCGACCGCCGGCCAAGCCATGGCCGACATCCCTCCTTCCCTTCTTCTTTCTTTTCTTTCCTTTCCTTTTTTTCTTTTCTTCCCTTCTTTCTTTCTTTCTTTCCTTTTCTTTTCTTTCCTTCCTTCTTTCTTTCTTTCCTTTAATTTCTTTCCTGCGTCTCTTCTTCCTCATTCCCTGGGTATTCCTTTCTCTCTCTTTCTGCGTCTCTCTCATTCTCACACCTCTGTACGTCTCTCTCTTTCTCTAATATTAATTGCTAGACGTGGAGTTAACCCCCGCGTCTAGGCAATTCCTTAACGCGAATCTTCGCGTTCTTGACATTTGTATAACGCGGCCTTCGCATTCCTGTATCGACGCGACACGGAGCTTATACCCGCGTCTGTGTCCTTCTCGTGTCAACGTGACGCAGAGCTCATGCCCGCGTCTGCGTTCTTATCGTGTTAACGCGACGCAAAACTCACGTCCGCGTTCTTCTCATGTTATGGCTTAGACGCGGGTCTCGAACCTCTCGTTTGTGGCATCTACGTGATGTAACTCCCACGTCTGCGACCCCGCGTCTCACTCTCAACACTGCAGCTCCCTGTACCCTCTCTCTCTCTACACTCTCTCTCTGTGGACTTCTCTCTCTAGCTCTCTCTTTCTCTCTCCCCTCTCTCATTCACTTTCTCTCTCTTGATTTCCTCCTCTCTATCTATCACTCTTTAACGCGTTTACGCGTTGGTTACCTGAATTTCGGAGATCAGAGATTTCACAGTGTTTTCTGAAGATTTAGGCGAGTGTTCTCGTTTTCCTCTTGACTTTCTCGCTTCGTCGGGTCGACTTAGTTGTCTTATGTATTTGTGTCTGGAACTAACACCTTCTCTGTAGGTACCCTAACCACTGGGTACAACCTTTGATATTTAAAGTCCTCTGGACTTTCTCTATGCTACGCCTGGTAGGCGGACCTAGCGTCAACACTTTACCGCTTGCTCTGTTCTAGTGTAGTTACCCCCGCGAGCATGGCTTCCCCATGAGCGGTAGTATGGCGTTCATACGTATGCTGCGACACGTGTGTCTAGCTACGTTGTGAGCGGTAACCACGCCAAGCGTGATGGTATTTAGTGTTGTACATTAGCTTCGCTCCAGCACCGCTTAGCTCCGCTTGGATATTCGCTTGCTTGCTGAATTACTTGCCTGCCGGTTTATCGATTGTTCTATTTATGGTCGTGAAGAGTTTGAAATCTTACTTATACTGTTTTTCCTGAAAATGCATGGTCTTCCGGTATTTATATCGATTCCTTATATCACTGCGGTTTTCCTGTATCGCCTGACATGTTTTTGCTTGATTGCTTACATGTACCATGCTGTTTCTTAAAACTTATCATCTACATGCTAATACCTGACACCTGTCTGTATCACTTGACAACTGATGTTTCATCACCTGACACCCGGCATGATACTACTTAACACTTGCCTCTTGCCATGACATGACTTATCACTTGCCTTCTGACATACTAATACCTGACCTGTGATTATCACATTTATGGGAATACTATACTTATTATCCTGTATTACATACAGTGACTTGAATCTTGTACTTGTTATCTTGTATTATATATATACAGTGACCTGAATCTACAGTACTCTTGTACTCCTGAATTCTTGATCACGTCTTGCACTTGCTATTCCTATAAATTGATAATTACATAATAAATCATAAAAAGAGACAACTTGCATCGGGTCGGGGGAAACTTGCGGCTATCAATATATGTTCGTATTCACAGTGGCACTAGGTATGTTGTGTAACTAAAACTTCCGCTCTGACCTGTGGGCCTCCAGGCGACCGAGGGGAGTGCTGGCTCCCTCATTCTTGGTACCATCTTGATAAAGGCATTCTATAAGACCCTCCTGTACACCTTGCGGCTGGTTCCGAGCACCAGTAACGGAACGTCCTGGACTGTGGTCCCGGGCATGCACGCGACCCACTGTAAATATTGTTGTTGGTACCCCCGTTGGTTTCCAATAACAACCTTGCTTTACTCAGATGTGGATACATGTGCGCTGGACGCTAGTTCACATATCTAGACATCAGGGTAAGACGAGTAATAATAATAAAAGATGCCAACTAGGGATCCATAGTATGCTTTGCCATGTTTGCTTGTATCAGGTTTTACTTCAGATTTCCAGTTTTATGATTATTATACTATACCCGTTCATATCCTGCCTTTCTACTTGTGTTCTATTCCACCAGTCTCCTCTCTTATCTTATCATATCATGAGTATTTCCTACTTGATATCAATTGATGTATATCTACTTATTCTTGCATACTGGTGCTCACGACACGGTTTTCAATGCATATTTATAACTTGGATTTATCGATACACATGTGCTTATCTCAGCACGCCATCTGGCTTTCGCATCGCTACTCGCCGGGGAGTTCTGACTCCTCTGGATCCTCATGTCCAGGTTTGGAGCTTGGAGCGTGTGAATTCTCTCAGTTGCTGATCAGAGTGGCGCAGCGGTAGCGTGGATCTCCAGCAGACCTTCCAGAGCCCCATCCTTTCAAGCCCCCCTGCTCGGCTCTAGAGTTTTCCTGTTATGGCTCTGAGCCTCCATTTGTGCTGTTCATATTTGTACATCTCTTTGTATTCTCGCAATTATGCCTATGGGTGATATAATATTCTTGTAATATTTGTCACATCTAGTGATAACTTTGTAACTGTACTCATATGTTGGAATGTATAATGCACCACGTGCTTCCGTACTCTGATTCTTGCATGTACTGATGCTTAGCGTATATACGTGAGGGTATTTCTGACCTGCGTATATACGTCGCAGTAACGTCTTCGTACTCACCGGATCGGGGTGCTACAGTTTGATTGTATGATTGTGTGTAACTTATGTGTGTGTGCTTGGGTGATTAATGCAAGTGGTATTGGTGCTTTAGGTGTGATGACCGTGACATGTACGGTATTTAACTATTCTCTTGCATTTGAATTCGGGTACCCGCATACCATAGTTCAAATGGATCCTACAGGGGGGGTGCGGGCCCTTTTGTATGGATCTCCAGTGGTATGGGACACTGAGATGAGAGAGCAACTAAAATATCACACAAGTCAGGGTTAATCCAATAGGACGGACACCCGAGTCCAATAAGTGAATCTATGGAATTTGAGTATGACGAAAGAATAGATGATTCCATAACATATCTTGTTAAATACATGCAGCTTATTATTTCGAGGAATTGGAAGGAACCATTTAATATAAGTCTTTTATTTCTACAGATGGAAGATTATGATGTGTCAGGAACAGCATCCAATAGTTCGAAATCAGAAAGTTAAAGCTGGATAGCTAATCACATGGATTGGGATTATGAATCAGATGAGACTGACCCAGAAATCATCTTTAATGCCCCCTGGACAGTAAGAATGTAGTGGACCTAGTGGGACATGATGACGAAGAAACAGTTAGTGATGCTGAAAGTGCTGTAAGGAATGTGCCGATAACCATGGACCTGGGAATCTTATCTAATGATGAATTAAGCCCCCAAGGAAGGATTTTTGTTGGAGGCATCTGGTGGGACTCCAGCTGGGCTGAAGATATGGATCTATATAACAATCACGAGTATTGGAGGTGTGAGGAGGATGCTATAATGGAGGAGGTGGCTCCAGAAGAAGAAGAAGATCCAGAGAAAGAGAATCCTGAAGAGGAAGAGGACCCTGAAGAAGAAGACCACAAGGGAGGTGATCCTGTAGGGGACAACAAGGATGAAAGCTTCACTAGTTCTAATATTACTCCTTGAAAGAGACTTGGATGTGTAGTATTTTGGGAGGAGACGCGTTGGCTCGCATATTTAAAGCTTTTGGGGTTTTGGGATGGGAAAGATTGTTGTAAGTGTTATAAAAGAAATGCATGTAAACTATCTATTATAAATACCCTTGTATGTTTTGTAGAAAGGAAAGCATGCCAATGTAAATATGGTTACGTAAACATTTTGAAGCTATAAATGAAACTAGTATTTTGTATATGATACTTACTTTCTTTTGTCATTAATATTGTCGATAATAAGATTGGACTATCCTTATAGGTATAAATGGATTTGAACTTTCCTCCACCGGATGCTAACTTGAAAGGCGATGTCCCATTGCACAGTGCAATCGGAAGTGTTCATCCCCCATCAAATCATGAGTTTGTGGGAGAACAATCTAATGCCAATCGGAGGGTTCCGGACAGAATGTCAGAATGGCTCGTGCAATTAGCGACTGCAAGTAACCCGCATAGAGCTCTAAAGCAATTTCAGAAGTTAAACCCGCCAGCCTTTAAAGGAGGGGCTGATCCAATACAGGCTGAGGAGTGGCTTCGCCAGATTAAAAAGATACTAGACGTCATGGAATGCATTGAGAGCCAACGATATCTTTTACCTCTTTTATGTTCCAAGGGAATGCAGAACGTTGGTGGGAGATGATTCAAAGTGGAGCAAAAACACTGGGAAAAGAAATCTCTTGAAATTTTCTAGTCAAAAAGTTTAATGAAAAGTATATACCAGGAGTAGCAAAGGACAAGCTTGTAATGGAATTTCAAGACCTGAAACATGATCATTTGACAGTGAGTCAGAATGAAGTCAAGTTTACCCAACTATCAAGATACGCTGAGAAACTGGTGTCAGAAGAGGAGGATAGAGCAAAAAGATTTGTGAGGGGTCTAAAGCCTAAAGTCAGGAGCAAATTGATCCCATTTCAACTACAAGTCTATAGCCAAGCTGTAGAGAAGGCACTATAAGTTGAAAGAGATATGCAGCAAAATCAGGATTTAGGGGTCAGAGAGCTGCCTTCCGTAAAGCGCCCCCGGTATGCTAATGTACCGAATTATGGAGCTTACCCCTCTAGGCCCGCCAGAGGTGCTAGGTCTTCTTTAATGCCAATCGAAGGAACCATGGTGAACTCGTGGCCCAGGGGCGTGGGGTTTCCTCATGCGGCGCCACCAACACCCTTTCCATGTTCCAACCTTGCAGGGAATATGTGGTGTCCGAGGTATCACCGAAATTACACTGGCAGTTGCTCCGTAGGTAAACAATGCTTACATAAGGATGAAGGTTCACCTAGAGGGGGGGTGAATAGGTGATGGCTAATCTAATGGTCACTTAATGCCTAATAATGCGGAAGCTAAAACTAATTATGACCTAAATAAACTTTTACACTAAACACCACGTATAACCAAAGAGTGTTGCCGAATTCCCCGTGAAGGGCTCTGGACAAACTCCTCTAGATTCCCCTTGAATGGGTTGAGGTGCCGCGTTGGCTCTCTTGGTTGAATACGAGTGTTAGCAAACAATCCCAAGCAATATATCAATATGAGCACAAGGAATATATATCATGCATATAAAGGTAAAGACAAGATAAGTAATGCAAGATATAAACAAGGAGATAGAGAGAGAGAGAGAGAAATGACAATCGTAAACATAAAGGGTTTGTTTCGAGGTTCAAGCACACTTGCTCTACATCCCCGCCTTCGACACACGAAGGATTTCCACTATGCAAGATCCCAATGGATCTCTCCCCGGTGCCGCAACACCTACAAGCCCTCGGACTCCCTAGTCCCGTACACACGCAAGCCCACTAGCTTGCCGAGGCTGCACCTCAAACCACGAGTTCACAACCGAACTCTAAACCACCGCGAGCACACTTGCCTGCCTCCTCAAGGAACAAAGAAAAGATCTTTGGTGATCACAACACTTTGATCACCTAAAGGCACTCTCACTACAACACTCCTATAGAATGAATAATCAATTGATAGCTCAAGTGTTTGTGTGAGAAAAACAAGGAAAGAGATGGTGGAGGAAAACTCAAAGAATCTCTTTTAACACACTCTAAATAAAATCTTCCCTTTTGATTGGAAGTATTTGCACTCAAATATGCGGAGAAAACCTTTTAAAAGAATGGGAAAAACTAGCTCAAAGCTCTCCTAAAATCTTAGCCTAAAACAATGACCAAACCCCCAAATTTATAGGCCAGAAAAATATAGCCGTTGGGGTCTGTCAGGCCTGCCGGTCGACCCGCCGGTTGACCCGCAACGGTCAAAGATCCGACCGTTGGAGCCACCGGTCGACCTCCCGGTCGACCCGAAAGAACAGAGAGCACTGCTCTCAGTTCCGGTCGACCACCCGGTCGACCCGCTCAGTTCCGGTCGACCTCCCGGTCGACCCACCCACTGAACTGCCAGACGTGCACGGTTCTGTGCACGTCGGTCGACCTTGCGGTCGACCTGCCCTTGGTTCCGATCGACCAGCCGGTCGACCGACCTCTGTGCAATAGGTTAACTTGGAGCACAGTTTTGAGGTCAAAAACGTTCGAATTTGGGAATAAGTATATAGGATGAAGTTGTAGATATTGAAGTCTTCTTTCTAATGAAACTTACATCAAATCAATATCAATTCAGAATTGAAAGTTATCAATAAACTACTAAAAGGTATCAAATCATAAACTTTAAACTGTTTTTAGAACAAGAACAGACTTCAACCCAATATTTGACATTCTTAACATTTAAATCAGAAAATGATTATTGAATATTAAATGTAGCTCTGAAAGTCATCTTTAAAATGTAATTTAAATCATGTTAATTGAATATAAGAATCAAAAGTTATGACTAGAAAACTAAAAAATGTCGAGCAGATCAGCAGAACGGTCGGCTGCCCGGTCGACCGAGAAAACCCGAGAGTTCTAAAATAGTTTTGGTTAAAAACACATGTATATTTGAAACACTAAAAACCAAAACGGTATTTTTCTAGAACTAAAAATCTTTTATGAAAACACATATAAATCAAGAGTGTGTGTGTGATATGAACTTGAGCAATCCACCAACTATTCTATCCTTTACATTTTAACTAAAACAAAATCTTATAAAAACAAACCTAGACACAAGTCTTGATCTTGAAGTCTTCCCTTGAAGTCTTCTCATCTTCTTGACTTGGTCCACACACGATCCAACGAGCTCAACTCTTGATGTGGTCTTGATGCATAGGCTCGTGAATCAACTGGTGCTAGCTCCAAAACTTGACTTTAAATCCTTTGTTGAAGCTCCACACCTACTAAGATCTTGATCATAAATCTGTCACTAATTAAACACAAGATCATTAGTAAACATAACTACATGAGTTGATCATCATCAAAACTAGAGTGATGGGCCTTTGGGCCAACAATCTCCCCCTTTTTGATGATGACAAAACTCATGAAGTTATATATGCATGGATTAAAGTAAAGCTTCAAAGAAGCTCCCCCTTAACTCATGCATAACAAATAAATGAATAGATATGCAATAAAGCTCATAGACTTGCATGCAAATGGAGATAAAACAAATCAAATTTTTTGCTCCTAATTGCAAAACAAATAAAACATATATGCATAAACATAAATATTACTCAACATGCATATAAACCTCAAATTCTTCTCCCCCTTTTTGTCAATCATCAACAAAGGGGTAAAAACAAAATCATCAAATTTTTCTCCCCCTTTTTGTCATAAACAAAGAGATCAAAAAGGGTTAAAGCAAAACAATCAATAATAGGTTATATGCGATATACATTCATGAAGAGGAAGACGCTAAGTTAGCTTCCCTACACATATACATTACATGAAAGAGGGATGACAAGCCCTAATTCACATAACGTATAATATGTAATGCATAAGAGGAGATGTGAAGCTCCCCCTACACACGTGTATCACATAAAGAAGAGTTGTCAAGCTCCTCAATATACAATACACTCAACATGAATCTATATGTAGAAGAGATGTTAAGCTCTCCTTGCATATAGGCAATACAAATCAAAATTTTGAACTTTCAAACTTTTAAAATTTTCTTAATTAAACAAATTTTGAGATATCTTAGTAAACCAAATTTAAGATATCATATAACAAAATTTTAAAGGTATCAGAGCTCTTGTAAAACAATCATTTTTTTTATTTTTCATAAACATTGTGCTTTTAAATATGAATACCAATTGTAAAGTAAGCACTAAAATATCATATATATGTATGATAATAGAGATTGTCATTGAAGGCATACATATATATAAACAAAATATGAGTATATACAAAAATTTCAATTTAGATACCAATTGAAAAGATCCAATGATACCAATTGAAAATAACAATGTAAATCATGTATATAACTCAAAACCTACTATCCCTTGATATGCACAAGGTAAAAGATTTGTCAATTAAGCTTACAAGGCATACACGCCCATCCATCCGCCCATAGAAGGTAGGGGTTTTCAAAAAGAGGTTTGAAAATATTTTAGCATTGAAAATCACTACCAAAAGAAGAATAATTAACTAGTTAAAGATAATTTTTGAAAAACTAGTTAAAGATCCTTCAAAATATAATAAATCATATGTTTTTCATGAAACAAAACTAAATACACACAATTTACACTCATAGTCTATAAAGCACAAAAATATGTCCATGAAACTAAGTCATGACAAAATAAATAAAGTGTGAGTGGTCAAAAGTCATGTAAATAGCATTTTCATGAAAATAGACATTGAGGCTCAAAATGATCAAGAATCCTATTTTATCAAACAAATCATGAAAAATCATTTTTCATAAAAACACTAATCTTCATGGTATATGTATGATTTATCCAAAACTAACAATACACATACATATCCCAAACATAAAAGAGTCTAATAAATAATTTGCATGAAGGCAAGAGACTCACGGGTATACATGTATATTTATTAGATTTGAATTTAGAATACATATACATGAAGTAAATCACTAAAATAGGCAAAAACATGTATAAAAGAGAATCATCAAAACTAGTCTATACATATGCATATAGTGGGTACAAATGAGCATGAAGTGCAATCATATATAAAACAAATGTAGCTCACTATTTGTACATGTATAATACAAGTTTTGATAAAAACTACATCTAAGCATGTTTTTACCACATGAAGCATAAAACAAATGAAAAACATGAACATGCTCAAAATATTATGAATGAATCAAGCATGAACATAAATAAAATGGGAGTTTAGAGATTGTTACCAACTCCAAAGCTCCAATCATGGTGGTCTTCCCATCAATAAGTGTGTCCATCATATCCATTTGCATCCACCATCAAGGCACCAAATCTCTCACGTCTTGAGAGATCCCTCACCTACATCAAAAACATGGGGTGGGGGTTTTGGTACCCATATTTTCTTGGGTCCTTTTGGGTTAGTCTTGTAAGGAACCCAAAAATTTTTATTCTTAGCAAAATTAAAATGATCTAACCTATCATAACAAAACATCTTTTTTTTTGAAGAGGAGAGCTATAGTGTAGGTTTCTCTCTTTAGTGATAGTTTTAGTTGCTTTTCTTTCTTTCTTTTGTATTTTCTTTTCTTTTAAATCTTGTAAAAGTTCAGAGAGTGATTCATAGGATGAAAGTGAGAGTTCTTGTAATCGAGGGTGACACTCTTGAAAGGTTCTTCCTTTATCTCTACTAGTTTTCTTCTTTAACCTTTTACATGCTTAGCTAATTTTTTTCTCATGGCATTAAACTACTAACCACTGACTTGTTAACTCCTTACTTGATAATCCACATAAGTCTAATAGCCTCTACTTGGCATTGCTCTTGCAAGAGCCACGGATGGCTTATGATGATGGATTCTAACACTCTAGCATCTAACTCTCTAATAAGGTAATATTACTTTATTCCATACTTACTTTAGTGTAGTTTTGATGGTTTAATTGTTACTTGCACTTGTTTATTGAGCTTAGATGTGAAGAGTGATCTTATGGGTCATATTTTAAAAAGCTCTTGAAGCTAAGGACTAGTGATGGCCAAGGATCTATGTGAGGCAACAATCACTAGGAGGTTACCATGTTAGTGGGGCATTTAGTAGTTAGTAGTCATGAGTTTTCTTTCATTTCTCTCTTGTTTAAAAACTCAAACTTTAAAACCATTCTTCTGTGTTTTCCTATAAAAAAGTTTTCAGCGTACTCTTCTCTTTTCACTTTTCATTTTCTTTTCTTTTGATTCTTTGAAACATTGAAGAATTGTTGACACATGCACGAATCAACCGGTTAAACTTCTATCACCTTTCGTCCCTATAGGTTTGACCTGTATAGCCATCATGCTATAACGGAAGTATCAAGGAAGCCAAAGCATGAAATCTTAACTTTTTATTTCAAAATACAATCTTTTCGTGCACGGTTTACCGCGATCACCAATCGATTTTCCTCACCTTATTACCCCAGGGTAATGGCCAGGCTGAAATCAGCAATCGCACCATTCTCAATAACCTATGCAAAAGCCAGAATAAAGCAAAAGGCAAATGGGCGGAGAAACTCCACGGAGTACTATGAGCCTACAGGACCACCAAACGCACCCCCGATCGGAGAAACCCTATTCTTGTTAGCGTACAAAATGGAGGCTATCATCCAGGTCGATATCAGCATGTCGTTGCTCCGGGTAGAAGGAGCGATTAGATCAGAGCGACACCCTTCTTCGTCTAATGCTGGATTATTCGGAGGAAAGGTGATAACATGCCCAAATTCGCATCGTAGACTATCAACAATAAATCCGGGTGGCTCACCACAAGAAGGCGAAGTTTAGGGAGTTCTAAGCTGGAGACCTGGTCCTGAAGCATGTGATTCAGAGCATGCAGCAGAGGATCACGGGAAACTATGAACCAATTGGAAGGGTTCCTACATCATTATTGCTCATGGAGGCAACGGGTCATACACCCTGGCCGATCAAGGCGGAAACCAACTCAATAAGCAAAGAAACTATTTTCACTTGAAGCGATATTATGTGTAAGTCATGCAACATTCAATGAAACTACCATGTTCTGTTATCTTAACCACATTTCACCCAACTCTAATATCTGCCCCGAGCATCGAGCACGTTCACTGCAACTTATACGGGCCTTCACCTGACGGTGAGCCCTCGAAGAGACTCCTGAAAGATGGAGGCTCACCCACATCGATCCCTCAAAACCAGCTTATAATGGGATATACCCTGATGGCCGCCGAACAGATCCACGGCCTATACGGGTTCACCAAGATGGCAACCCTCGGGGAGTCTCTGGAAAGATGGAGGCTCACCCTTGTCGATCCCTTGGAGCTAGCCTAAATGGGATATACCCTGATGGCCGCCCGAGCAAATCCACGGCCTATATGACTCTTCACCCTGATGGAGATCTCTCAGGGAGCCTCCTGAAAGATGGAGGCTCACCCACATCGATCCCTTAGAGCCAGCCTATAATGGGATATACCCTGATGGCCACCCGAGTAGATCCACCACCTATATGGGTCTTCACTCTGACGATAACCTCTCGTAAAGTCTCCTAAAAGACGATGGCTCAGCCATATCGATCCTTGGAGCCAGCCTATAATGGGACATACCCTGATGGCCTCCCAAGCAGATCCATGGCCTATACGAGTTTTCACCCTGACGGCAACTCCTCTGGGAGCCTCCTAAAAGATGGAGGCTCACCCACATCGGATGCTTGGAGCCAGCCTATAAAAGGGTACACTCTGATGGCTGCCTGATCAGTCACATATATTGCATATACATTGTCACCTTACCACACTTTTTAGCTAATAAATCCTATTAATAAGTCTACTTCTTCTTTGTTAAATGTAGGCCCAATTGCTAAAGGAAAAGAAAGAGAAACAAGCCCAAAAGCCCACCAAATTCTAGTTTAATTCGGAATAAATTCAAAATCAAGGAATCAGGGCAAATCTTGGCATATCAGAGAGGTTGAAAACGGGTGAAATGAATCCTCCCAAATCAAGCGGTTGAAGCCAACAATCGAAGGTTGTTTCGTCAAATCCTGGAGCAAAAACGAGAAAACCAGCAGAAAATATGGGAGAATCATCAAACCAGGAGCACCCACCACTTGGGTGTGGCCATCTGGCCACACCAGAGCCGTGGAAAGCGACCCTAGCCGCGTTTTCGTGGCTTATTGAAAGCTGTTGGGGGAGCGTTTGCTCCCCCAATCTTCTTATGATTCCCCCTCTGGTTTTTCCCTATAAATACCAGTTTCAACAGAGAAGAAAGGAATGAAGACTAGGATTAGAATTTTTGTTTATACTTTAAGGTTTAGGCTCTTTGTTAGATAGTACAAAAGTTGTATTTTTGTTTTGTAATTTGTAGTTCAGTACAAATACCTGTGAGAGAGAGGAATTGAGGGCTTGTAACCTGAAGATTGAAGTGACATCAATACAAGAATCAAGCTACATTTTCTTCTACTTATTTTACGGTATGTCTTACTTTGATTACTTACAATGTTCTTTGTTTTCCATGAGTAGCTAAATCGGTTTTCTGGGCTCACTATTACTCCTCTCTCTGTTCCCTCTTCTTTTCGAATGGTTTTGATGAAATGACCCAATGAATCATTTGCATGCCTAACTTAAGCATTTCTTCTTGAAAGTGTTCTTGAAGGCACATGAGGATGGGTTTGGATTTTTAACTTCTACCTCTTTTCAAAACGTCTCTTGAACTTGTTTTTATCTCATACTTGAACTTTTTGATGATTTAACATTCAACTCAAGACGATTTCTTGAAGAAAAGAGTTAACCTTTCGAACCATCTTATGTGTTTTACTTAAAACTTTCTAGAATCAATCTTAAGTTTTGCCTATGATCAAGTTGAGGCATTAAGATTTTCAATTGAAGAACATGTCATTGAGTAGTGAGATAGTGAGCCAAGATTTTCTTCTTTATTAAAAACAACCAATCACTTTTCAAAGCTTTTTTTTTAAATCACTTTTTTCGAAAGCCTTCTCCAAAGTTGCAATTTCTCTTTTAATCATCTCCCTTCTTTCCATTCTCTTTTCAATTAAAAAACGAGCACAATTCTTTGTTACTAAACAAAACACCGAAAAGCTTTCATCACATTCCTCCTCGTGGACACGACCCGTTAACCCAATGCTACACAGTAATCTCTTAACTCTTTGATTTTGCAACCAAATTTTGGCGTCGTTGCCGGGGAGGGAACGGTGTATTTGTTTTTTAACAAGTTTGGTGTGTTATTTCAGGGACTTCAAGAATCAGATCTAGCATTCAAGCTTTGCAAGAGAAGACTTCCAAATTCTGTGCCCCTACTCTCGAAAGTAGGAAACAGAATTTTAAGAAATTGCGTTGCATAAGTTGAAATTTTCATTGGCCTATTAAAACTTTTTTTTTCAGGACATAATACTAGCAAAAAAATTAAGTTTTTGTATGTTATATTCTTACTATATCTGCTATCCACCATCGCTGTTTTAATCTAACAGTAATTTGAGTGATTGTTAATTGCTTAAAAAACGTTTAGACTTGCATTCTAGGCATTTGTCTAATTACGTTTATTTTTCAATTACTGTTGAAGAGAGCTGGAGACAAGGTACGTATGCATAGCATATAGTTTAGAAAACATTCTTCGGTGATATTTTGCTTTTGAATGTTACTTTTTGTATCTTGCACACTTTGCACAATAAATTCTAAGGGCAAAACCCAATTCAAGATAAGGTGGGGAAGTCATTACCCTTCCTTAGCCCACAAACCATCTCCAAGCACGCACAACCTAAGCCTAAGTAAAATCTGATAGACGTTAGCCTTAAGGAAATCTCGAACTCACTAGGAGATTATCCTAAGGGAGAAGGTGTTGGAATTTGACTCCTGCCAAATTAGTGTCTAGGAAGGGGATTAAGGGTCGAAAGTCCGAAGGTTGGTGGTTACTTAATTAAGGAACGTCTTTGACGGATAACCTCCCATCAATTTTGCCCTGACCTGGCTGATTAGCTTGTGGTCAAAGCCTATCAACCAGTTAGGAGTTGTCTAGGTCAAGGTTACCTTAGACTAGGCTTGGTTGATTACTCTTGTTGACTATTGGTAAACTTGTTTGTGATTGTGATTGTGTTTGTGTATGCAAGTGTGGTCAAGAGACTCTAACTCATCTAGGTTGATTAGAAACACATCACCACCCAAGTTTGGACCAAGACCTGATCCGGTTATGGCTCAACCAACATCCTTGCAGGATAGGTTCTATCCCATTCGAACCTCACTTCCATCTTGCATTCTACTGCCATCGGTTGGTGAATACAATTTTGAGCTCAAGCCTCAATTCATCAACACACTCCCCAAGTTTCATGGCTTAGAGTCCGAAGATGCTTACTTCTTCATAAGAGAATTTAAGAAAGTATGTCTAATGATGAAACTCCCACACCTTGTAGACGATGCTATTAGGTTGAGATTTGTCCCTTTCACTCTTAAGGACTTAGCAAAGAAATGGCTTTACAGCTTAGCGGCTGGTTCTATCACATCTTGGGATGGTTTCATTAAGGTCTTCTTGAAGAAATTCTATCCAATTCATAAGACCGCTCTCATTAGGAAGACCATCATGCAATTCAAGTAAGAACCAAGTGAATCGTTCTGGACGTACTTTGAACGCTTTAAAGACCTCCTTGTCCAATGTCCTCATCATGGAATAGAGAAATGGCAACAATGTTAAATTCTTTATGATGGTTTAGACTATTCTACTAAAACCCTCTTAGAAAGTATGTGCCAAGGGGGATTCTTGCAGAAGGATAAAAATGAAGGATGGGATTTGTATGAAAACCTAACTGAAAAGACCATCCAATGGGAACTTACTAGTGAAACCTCTAGAAATCCAAACTCCATCTCTTCAAAAGGAGGTCTCCATTCTATCGAATCATCCATAGCTAATGAGGCTAAGTTTGCGAACCTAGCAAGAAGACTAGAAGCTTTAGAAACTAAGGAACCAAGTCCAGTCAATCAAGTCAGCCCAAATCAATTTTCAACTCCTACTTACTGCCAAGCCATGAATCATGTGTTCGAGGAGTGCCCTGTGTTTCAGGCTCAGCAACAATACCATGAACCGATAAATGCGGCCTTTTCAAGGCCGAACAATAATCCTTACGCACCAACGTACAATCCTGGCTGGAGAAATCACCCTAATTTCTCATGGAGCCAAAATAACAATGACCATTCACGGTCAAATCATGCAAGCCACTTCCATTATGCTGATAATTCTTCCAATCATCAACCCAACTTTTTCAATTTCTATAATAATTCTCCCAACCATCCACCTAACTTTTCAAATTATCAACAAAACTTTCCCAACCAAGCTCCATAATCCTCCTTCTAGAATCCTCAACTAGAAAGGAGAATGATTGACTTTAAAAGAAACATGGAAAGATGCATGAAAAACAAAGATTCTTTCATACAAACTATACAGAGGTTAGAAGTTCAAATGAGCCAACTAGCTACTCCACAGAACGAGAGACAGAAGAGTACCCTGCCTAGTCAGCCAATAACCAATCCTAGGAATTCTCAACAAGCTAATTTGGCTGAGGATCAATCATTAAATCAATGTAATGATGTTCATACATTGAGGTCAGGAAAGAAAGTTGATAATCAAGTGTCAACGCCAACTAATCCCATTCAGCACAATCACAATCAAGCATCCACCTCATCTAATCCAAATCTGACAAATCTGAAAAAGATAAGTCAACTTGTCAGGTGCACCAGCCTATAGTACCATTTCCTAATAGGCTGAAAAAACAACAAGCAAAATCCACACATGGACAAGATAATTGAGATATTTAATCAAGTGAAGATAAATGTGCCACTTCTTAATGCCATCCAACAAGTCCCTTCCTATGCTAAATTTCTTAAGGACATGTGCACCAAGAAGAGAAAGACTAATGTACCAAAAAGGTCTTCTTAGCCACTAACATTAGGAGCTACTATCGGGTTCGATCCCTATTAAGTACAAGGATCCAGGTAGTCCCACCATTGCCTGCACAATAGGACAAGCAGAGATTAGTCGTGCACTTCTTGACTTGGGGGCAAGTATCAACTTGCTTCCATTCTCAGTTTATCAACAACTCGGGTTGGGCGATCTTAGTCCAACTCGAGTCACTATCCAACTGGCTGACCGTTCAGTAAAAGTTCCAAAAGGGGAGATTAATGATGTCCTGATCCGGGTAGGGGAGTTTATTTACCCTGTCGATTTTATAGTTCTGGAGACACAACCTGTGTCCAACTCTAATCATAGGGCTTAAACTCCTATTATCCTAGGGTGACCATTCCTTGCTACTGCCAATGCCATCATCAATTGTAGGAATGGGTTCATGAGGTTAACCTTTGGGGACATGACTAGAGAAGTCAATGTCTTCAATCTAGGAAAACAACCCCGTGATGTTGAGGACCAAACATTTGAAGTCAACCTAATTGAGAACTTAACAAGTGAACATAGGGAGAATTGAAACTAGAAACTGAGTGTGACTTCGGGTTAGAGTCTGACGACTTTAATCTTGATCAGGTTATAGATTCTGATTTGAATTGGGCCTCGAACCCTATTTCATCAATAATGGAGCCAATAAATTTGACTAGTCCTTCCAGTGAGCCTTCCTCTTCCTTAGAATTGAAAGCCTTACCTGCGCATCTCAAGTATGTCTATCTAGGCGAATAAGAGACCTTTCCTGTCATCATTGCCTCCCATTTAAATGACAGGGAAGAAGAAGATCTTAAAACAATTTTAAGAAAACATAGGAAAGCCATTGGTTGGACTATGACTGATATAAAGGGATTAAATCCAACCATCGTTCAACATCGCATTCATCTCAATGAAGATGCCACCCCTAAAAGAGACCCGCAGCGTAGGTTAAACCCTATAATGCAAGAGGCTGTTCATACTGAAATTATAAAACTCTTAGACAATGGAATAATTTATCCTATTTCTGATAGCCAATGGGTTAGTCTAGTCCACACGGTTCCAAAGAAATCCGGTTTCACTGTAGTGGAAAATGAGAACAAAGAGTTGGTCCAAACTCGACTTCCCACAAGATCCGAGTTTGCATTGACTATAGGAAGCTTAATGCTGCAACTCGTAAGGACCATTTTCCACTTCCCTTCATTGATCAAATGCTTGAACATTTGGCGGGTCATGAGTATTACTGTTTCTTGGATGGTTACTAAGGGTATAATCAGATCCCTATTGCTCCTGAGGACCAAGAAAAGACTACGTTCACATGTCCATTTGGGACATTTTCTTATCGTCAAATGCCTTCTGGCTTATGCAATGCCCTAGCAACATTTTAATGTTGCATGTTGAGTCTTTTCTCTGATATGGTAGAATGAATCTTAGAGATCTTTATGGATGACTTCTCCATCTACGGAGATTCATTTACTCAATGTCTCCACCATTTAGAACTTGTCCTCCAACGTTGTGCTGAGAAAAATCTGACACTGAATTGGGAGAAGTGCCACTTCATGGTAAAACATGGAATTGTCTTGGGTCATGAAATCTCCAAGAAAGGAATTAAAGTGGATAAAACCAAAATTGAGGTTATTGCAAAGCTTCCCATGCCCAAATGCGTTAAGGATATTAGATCCTTCTTAGGACACGCTGGTTTTTATCGAAGAATTATCAAGAATTTTAGCAAGATTGCTAGGCCCTTGACTAATCTGTTAGCTAAGGACGTGTCCTTCACTTTCGATGCTGAATGTATGAATTCTTGGGAGAAGCTTAAGAGAGAGCTTATTTCTGCACCAATCATATCTACTCCGGATTGGTCTAAGCCATTTGAAATCATGTGTGATGCTTTCGATTTTACCATAGGCGTTGTCTTAGGACAACGCATTGATAACAAGCAGCATGTGATTTACTACTCTAGTAGGACTCTCAATGATACTCAATTGAACTACGACTGAGAAGGAATTCTTGGTAGTAGTGTTTGCCTTAGAGAAATTTCGTCCCTACCTGCTAGGGTCCAAAACCACCATTTTCACCGATCATTCTGTGTTAGGTACCTCATGATGAAGAAGGATGCCAAGGCCCGACTCATTCGTTGGATCATCCTTCTTCAAGAATTCGATCTTGAGATTCGAGATAAAAAAGGCGTAGAAAATGTCATTGCTGACCATCTCTCATGAATTCCTAATTCTCCATGCAAACAAATTACTCAAAAATGAGGATTTTCCTGATGAAAATCTCTTAGCTATCTCTAGGGAACCTTGGTATGCTGATATAGTGAATTACTTAGTCACAAACATAACTCTGTCTCATTGGTCCAAAAGCGACATATACCGGTTCTTATCCCAAGTCCGGTATTTCTTTTGGGAGGAACCGTATCTTTTTAAGTACTGTTCTGACCAAATTATCAGGAGATGCATTCCCGATGAGGAGGTTATGAGTGTTCTATCCTTTTGTCTCGAACTTGCATGCGGTGGACACTTTGGTCCCAGCAAGACTGCTGAAAAAGTGCTACAAAGTGGGTTCTATTGGCCACTTTGTTCAAAGATGCTTATGAATTTTGCAAGACGTGCCCTAGATGCCAGATGGTAGGAAGGACTCAAGACGAAATATGATGCCTCTCAACCCAATTCTAGAAATAGAACTCTTTGATGTTTAGGGCATCGACTTTATGGGTCCATTTCCTAATTCATTTGGAAACCAATACATATTGTTTGCTGTGGATTATGTGTCCAAGTGGGTAGAAGCCATTCCTTATAAAACTAATGATAACAAAGTTGTCATAAAGTTTTTGAAAGAGAACATTTTTTCACGCTTCAGAACCCCTCACGCTTCAGAACCCCTCGTGCTATCATCAGTGATAATGGCACTCACTTTTGCAGTAGATCCTTTGATGCTCTTATACGAAAGTATGCCATAACTCACAAGTTGTCCACACCTTATCATCCTCAAATCAGTGGGCAGGTTGAGGTTTCCAATAGACAAGTCAAGCTTATCTTGGAGAAAACTGTGAACCAAAATCGGAAAGATTAGTCTATCAAACTTGTAGATGCCCTATGGGCTTACAGGACTGCTTTCAAGACGATTCTAGGAATGTCTCCTTATAGGTTAGCCTATGGTAAAGCTTGTCACCTGCCCGTTGAGTTAGAGTACCAGGCCTTATGGGCAATCAAGCAGTTGAATTTTGACGTGACTAAGGCCGGTGACCTTCGAAAGTTACAAATTTCCGAATTAGAGGAGTTAAGAAATGAGGCGTATGAAAATGCTAGGATCACTAAAGATAGTGTTAAGATTTTTCATGATAAACACATCATAAGAAAAAACCTTTGTCCCTTGACAAAAAGTCTTACTCTATAATTCTAGGCTTCATCTTTTTTAGGAAAATTAAAATCAAGATGGACTGGGCCATTCGTTGTAAAAACCGTGTTTCCACACGGTACAGTTGAGATCAATGACACCAAGAAAGGAAATGACTTTAAGGTAAATGGTCAACGCCTTAAACCTTTCTTAGAATTGGTGCCGGTAAATGAAACGGCTATGGGTCTTTTTGACCCAGTGTATCGGTAACTTTTCTCTTTTTCATTTTATTTCATGCATCTATACATTTCTTTCATACATTGGGGACAATGCATGAGATAAGTGTGGGGGAGGGTTCTAACATGACTAATATAAAAAACAGGAAATATATATATATATATATAAACTTTTTGAAAGGTTAGGACAATATTTTGACATATTTTTGTAAGAAATTAAGTCAATTTTAAGGAATAGGAAAATCATAATTAGGATTTCTTATACTTGGTCAAAGTCAGATAACTTGTTTGATTTTTAGGATTAGGAAGAAAATTTATGAAAGTAATTTAGTCTTGATATTTACCTTGATGAAATATGCACACTAAATACACTTACACACTTGGGGTTTAAAAACAAAGACTCTTTACCTTATAAAAAAATATATATGTATAAAAAAAAATAAACAAATCTAATTATTGATAAGCTAGGTGCTTTGGCCTAAGCAAGCCTTAGTATTTATGCAAAAAATAATTAGATAAGTTTGAAAATATATATATATATATATATATATATATATATATATATATATAAATCCTCTGATTAAGTGAGTATTTGTGCCTCATGAAGCATAAGTATTCACGCCTAAAAGGGGTACATTTTATAAATAAAAACCTTGGTTTCGTGGCCTCGTCTGCTCGAGGTGTTTAAGTCCTTAGGGGTGTTTTCTCACCTGGTGCCCTAAAACTGTCCGGTTTGGGTGTCACCGACTAAAGGCTCATTGCATGGGCAGATTAGAAAGCCTAATGAAATTAAGAAATAAATTTCACCAAAAATAAATATAAATAAGGCATAGGAGTTAATGTTAAAGAACCCATAGTCAATTTCATAGTCACGATGGTGCATACGACTCAGGGTAAATTAATAGACTAGATGAGAATTACAATTTGACTTCTTACATTGATTGATGATATGTTTTTGAATAGAGACTGAGTTTCAGAATGAAAATTTTGATATTCCTATAACTTATAGATTACTTAAAACCTTACAAATATACTTCAAATATTTTCTCCTTTCAAAATGCTTTTCGAAAATACTAACATTTTTTTTATGGATTTTGTGAGGCAATCTACTAAAAACCCTCACGAGACAAAACTCGTCCTCTAGGGGGTAACCTAGAGGTTTAACGGCTTATTGCACATACTCAGTGCAATCGAAGTGACCTGCGAAAGTGGTCTAATAATTGATTAGAATTAGTCTGATGTTTTGCTCGAGGGCGAGCAAAAGATAAGTGTGGGGGTGTGATCAGTCACATATATTGCATATACATTATCATCTTACCACACTTTTAGTTAATAAATCCTATTAATAAGTCTACTTCTTCTTTGTTAAATGTAGGCCCAAGTGCTAAAGGAAAAGAAAGAGAAACAAGCCCAAAAGCCCACAAATTTTGGTTTAATTAGAATAAATTCGAAATTAAGGAATCAGGGCAAATCTTGGCATATCAGAGAGGTTGAAAATTGGTTGAAATGAATCCTCCCAAATCAAGCAGTTGAAGCCAACAATCAAAGGCTGTTTCGTCAAATGCTGGAGCAAAAATGAGAAAACCAGCAGAAGATATGGGAGAATCATCAAACCAGGAGCACCCACCACTTGGGGCCATCTGGCCACACCAGGGTCGCGAAAACGCGGCCCTAGCCGCTTTTCACGGCTTGTTGAAAGCTGTTGGGGGAGCGTTTGCTCCCCCAATCTTCCTATGATTCCCCCCTCTGGTTTTTCCCTATAAATACCAGTTTCAACAGAGAAGAAAGGAGTGAAGACTAGAATTAGAATTTTTGTTTATACTTTAAGGTTTAGGCTCTTTATTAGATAGTACAAAAGTTGTTTTTGTTTTTGCAATTTGTAGTTCAGTACAAATACCTGTGAGAGAGAGGAATTGAGGGCTTGTAACCTGAAGATTGAAGTGACATCAATACAAGAATCAAGCTACATTTTTCTACTCATTTTACGGTATGTCTTACTTTGATTACTTGCAATGTTCTTTGTTTTTCATGAGTAGCTAAATCGATTTTCTGAGCTCACTATTACTCCTCTCTCTGTTCTCTCTTCTTTTCGAATGGTTTTGATGAAATGACCCAATGAATCATTTGCATGCCTAACTTAAGCCTTTCTTCTTGAAAGTGTTCTTGAAGGCACATGAGGATGGGTTTAGATTTTTAATTTCTACCTCTTTTCAAAACGTCTCTTGAACTTGTTTTTATCTCATACTTGAACTTCTTGATGATTTAACATTCAACTCAAGACGATTTCTTAAAGAAAAGAACTAACCTTTCCAACCATCTTATGTGTTTTGCTTAAAACTATCTAGAATCAATCTTAAGTTTTACCTATGATCAAGTTGAGGCATTAAGATTTTCAATTGAAGAACATGTCATTGAGTAGTGAGATAGTGAGCCCATATTTTCTTCTTTATTAAAAACAGCCAATCACTTTTCAAAGCTTTTTTTTTTAAAATCACCTTTTCTAAAGCCTTCTCCAAAGTTGCATTTCTCTTTTAATCATCTCCCTTCTTTCCATTCTCTTTTCAATTAAAAAACGAGCACAATTCTTTGTTACTAAACAAAACACCAAAAAGCTTTCATCGCATTCCTCCTCGTGGACACGACCCGTTAGCCCAAACCTACACGGTAATCTCTTAACTTTTTGATTTTGCAATCAAATTTTGTCAAAAATTGATTGAAAAGTGAAAGAGTTAAGAGATTTACCATGTAGCTTCGGGCTAACGGGTCGTGTCCACGAGGAGGAATGCGATGAAAGCTTTTCGGTGTTTTATTTATTAACAAAGAATTGTGCTAGTTTTTTAGTTAAAAAGAGAATGAAAAGAAGGGAGATGATTAAAAGAGAAATTGCAACTTTGGAGAAGGCTTTGAAAAAAAGGTGATTTAAAAAAAAAGCTTTGAAAAGTGATTGATTGTTTTTAATAAAGAAGAAAATCTTGGCTCACTATCTCACTACTCAATGACATGTTCTTCAATTGAAAATCTTAATGCCTCAACTTGATCATAGGCAATACTTAAGATTGATTCTAGAAAGTTTTAAGCAAAACACATAAGATGGTTGAAAAGGTTAATCTTTTCTTTAAGAAATCATCTTGAGTTGAATGTTAAATCATCATGAAGTTCAAGTATGAGATAAAAACAAGTTCAAGAGACGTTTTGAAAAGAGGTAGAAGTTAAAAATTCAAAACCCATCCTCATGTGCCTTCAAGAACACTTTCAAGAAGAAAGGCTTAAGTTAGGCATGCAAATGATTCATTGGGTCATTTCATCAAAACCATTCGAAAAGATGAGGGAACAGAGAGAGGAGTAACAGTGAGCCCAAAAAACTGATTTAGCTACTCATGAAAAAACAAAGAACATTGCAAGTAATCAAAGTAAGAAATACCGTAAAATGAGTAGAAGAAAATGTAGCTTGATTCTTGTATTGATGTCACTTCAATCTTCAGGTTACAATCCCTAATTCCTCTCTCTCACAGGTATTTGTACTGAACTACAAATTATAAAACAAAAATACAACTTTTGTACTATCTAACAAAGAGCCTAAACCATAAAGTATAAAAAAATTTAATCCTAATCTTCGCTCCTTTCTTCTCTGTTGAAACTGGTATTTATAGGGAAAAACCAGAGGGGGGAATCATAGGAAAATTGGGGCAGCAAACGCTCCCCCAACAGCTTTCAACAAGTTGCGAAAACACGGCGCGTTTTCGCGGCCCTGGTGTGGCCAGATGACCACACCCAAGTGGTGGGTGCTCCTGGTTTGATGATTCTCCCATATCTTCTGCTGGTTTTCTCGTTTTTGCTCTAGGATTTGACGAAATAGCCTTTGATTGTTAGCTTCAACCGCTTGATTTGGGAGGATTCATTTCAACCGGTTTTAACCTCGCTGATATGCCAAGATTTGCCCTGATTCCTTGATTTCGAATTTATTCTGAATTAAACCAGAATTTGGTGGGCTTTTGGGCTTGTTTCTCTTTCTTTTCCTTTAGCAATTAGGCCTACATTTAACAAAGAAGAAGTAGACTTATTAATAGGATTTATTAGCTAAAAAGTGTGATAAGGTGACAATGTATATGCAATATATGTAACTGATCACTGCCAGAGCAGGTCAACTACCTATACGGGTCTCCACCCTGACGGCAAGCCTACGGGGTGTCTCCTGAAAGATGAAAGCTTGCCCGCGTCGATCCCTCAAAGCCATCTTATAATGGGATATACCCTGATGGACGCTCAAGCAGATCCACAGCCTATATGGGTTTTCACCCTGACGATGACTCTTCGAGGAGTCTCGTGAAAGATGGAAGCTCGTCCTTGTCGATCCTTCAGAGCCAGCCTATAATGGGATATACCCTGATGACTCGAGACCCCATTAATCCCTCAAAGCCAGCCTATAATGGGATATACTCTGATGGCCACCCGAGCAGATCCACGGCCTATACGGGTCTTCACCATGATGATGTGACCCCTTAAGGAGCCTCCTGAAAGGTGGAGTCTCGCCCGCTTCGATCTCTCAGAGCCAGCCTATAATGGGATATACCCTGATGGCCACCCGAGCAGATCCACGGCTTATATGGGTCTTCACTCTGATGGTGACCCCTCGGAGAGCCTCCTGAAAGGTGGAGGCTAACCCATGTCGATCTCTCAGAGCCAGTCTATAATGGGATATACCCTGATGGCCGCCTGAGAAGATCCACAGCTTATATGTCTTCACCTGACGGCAACCTCTAGGGGAGTCTCCTGAAAGATGGAGGCTTGCCCGCGTTGATCCCTCGGATTCACCCTATAATGAGTATACCTGGGTGGCCACCCGAGTGGATCCACTACCTACATGGATCCTACCTCGACGGCTACAAAATAGCTCCCGCTGCTACTTGTCGATAATTTTTGGAGCTGAAAGTTCACCCATATTAACCATGTGGAGCCAGCCTATAACGGGACCTACCACGATGGCCCCCCAAGAAAGGCAACAATCTACCTTGGATCAACACTATGACACAGCTTTAAAGTTAGAAGCTTTCTCCATTCAGGTAAACATTAGTAGGTGCATTAGGGAATGAATCTCGTTAGGGAACCATATTCCAAGTCATTCTAAATGTTTTAGAATCAAGACAGGCCCCGAACAGAGACAACAACAAGTCCAATATCAAACAAGGTAAGATCTAAACAATACATGTATTAAAGGCTTTATGCTTTATTATAGAATTTTTCTTTTGATTACATCCATCTAAGTACAAAGTATGGAAACATCTGACAAATATGATACAAGTATAAATTTTGGTTTTACATGAATGCATTCTTCATGAGCAAAAAAGCAGAAGCGCTTATTGTCGCATCCCCAGCTGCGTCTTGGTGATGACTCCTAAGCAAACAATCCACTAGGACCGGATAAGTAATGGTACCAAGAACTCTCAGAAAGACCACCAATAAGGAGAACTGCTATCAAGTTGCAAAACAAAGCATGCAAAGGAAAGGAGGACACTGTGTTGGCCCGGAGGCCTTCCTCTCTAGTTTTGATGATGATTAACTCATGTAGTTATGTTTACTAATAATCTTGTGATTTTAGTTTCAGATCACTAATCAAGATATTAGTAAGTGATTAGCTTCAACAAGATGATTTGGAAGCTTTCAAATGTTGATTCAAGAGCCCGAGCGTCAAAGATCATATATAGCACTTGCTCGGTGGATCAAGGAGTTTTGGATCGAGTCGGCTTGGAGACGGCGCTCTACAAGAAGACTTAGGTATCCTAGTTTAGTGTGTTTTAGATCCATGTGTAAAGATAAGAATAGTTGATATGCTCAAGTGCACAACACACACGTTTTATGGATATTGGTTTTTCGGTTTTGGTTTAACCAAGATTTGTTTTCATGAATAGTAGATCAAAACAAGTTTAATTGGTTTATGTATAGTAGTTTCATTCTATACATGCATGCTTAAACTTCTTAGACAAACTTATTTTGACTATCCTATTCATGTTTTGAAAAATCAAAGTTTGACAAAATACAGGTTTGATTTTTGGTAAAAATGTTAAAACACAAAAATTGTTTCATATGCTTGATATTAGAGTTGAAATGTTTATCACAAGTTTATATATCAATGCAAAATAAGAAAACTATTTTTGGAGATTTTTAGAAGTTTTATAAGATTTATTAAAAATATTTTTAACATGTTTTACTGACCCAGAAATTGGTTGCCAGGCTGTGGCAGTCGACTGTATGCCAGAGCCGGTCGACCGCACGGCCGACCGACGTGCACAGTCTTGTGCACGTCTGGGCAGGCAATGGGCCGGTCGACCGGGCGGTCGACCGGACCAGAGAGCTTTGCTCTCTGTATCTAGGCGGTCGCCGGGATTGCCCAACGGTCATATTTATGACCGTTGGCGGTCGACCGCCGGTCGACCGCCAGCCTGTCAGGCTGACAGATTAGCCTAACGGCTAGTTTCTGGTTTTGGCCTATATAAACCCCATTTCTTTAGGATTTTGGCTAAGTTTTTCAAGCTAAAATTTTCTGAGTTTCTCTATTGTTTTAAACAAGTTTTCAAAAGAGTTTAGAGCTTCAAAAGATCAATCTTATTTGTTTTAGAGTTTTTAGAAAAATCAAAGAAAATAGAAAAATTGGGAGATTTGTATTGTTCTTCATTTCTATCTTTTACAAAGAGTTTTCCCAAGTTTTTTTTCTTTGAGTTTTTGTTTTCCAAACTCTAAGTTTTCCACACTTGAGCTATATCTTCTATCCTAATCTATTTAGGATCTTTGTTTGTGGAAAAAGGAAAGAGGTTTGTGGTTGAGACATACCACTTGTTGTAAACCCTTGATTTCTTGTGTTGCTTCCTCTTTGGTAGAGGTTGAGATTGTTGTATTGGGTTGGTGTTAGCTCCCTCTTTGGTAGAGGTTGAGATTGTTGGTTTGCTCCCTCTAGTGAGAGGTGAAATTTGGTTTGTATCCCTCTTCGGTAGAGGTGATTTGTGATTGTTTGGCTACGGGCCTACCCCTCGGTTGTGAGGCGGTGTTTGAGAGAGGAGTTCGGTACTCCCTTGTTGTAAAAATCCTCCTCGGTAGAGGTTCCCTCGGTGGAGGTTCCCTCGGTGGACAAGATAGTGGATTAGAAATCCTTCTCGGTGAAGGCGGGGACGTAGAGCTAGGGGCTCGAACCTCGAAATATATCTTTGTGTTTGCGTTTGATCCATTGTCTCTCTAACTCTCTCTCTCTTTTATTTGTGCAAAGCATCATTCATTCATTCTTATCTTATTGCTTGCATTTGTCCCTTGCATTATTTCATATTGTTCATCCTTATATGCTTGGCTTGCTTGTGTTTGTGCCTCACTTGTACTTAGCCACAAGAGCTTCATATAGTACCTCAACCCATATCTAGGGGAATCAAGAGGAGTTAGTCCAGAGCCCTTCACGGGGAATTTGGCTACACTTGTTGGTTGCATTAAGTGTGATTGCAAAATTATTTTAGCTTCCGCATTTAGTTTCTAGATTAGCATTATCACCTATTCACCCCCCTCTAGGTGATTTCAATTGGTATCAGAGCCTATGCTCCTGATACTTTAAGCTTAACATCCTAGGAGTGAGATCCTTGTTTGCTAATCTACCATTTGCATTTGCACATTTGTTTGCTTACACACATTTAGTTTGCACTCATGGATAGCCCTCCTATGTTTGATATTTCTAGACTTGATATTTAGAAGGTCAAGATGAGTTGCTATTTGAAGACCCTAGGCTTGCATGTCTTTCTTGCCGCTACCAAGAAATGCTATCTTGGTAACCGCAATCATATAGGGGCCAATGCACAAGCCCTTGAGGCCATTAGAAGCACGCTACCTAAAGAATATCTTATGCAAGTTTCTAACCTTGATTCCGCCTTTGCAGTGTGGAACAAGTTGTCAACAACCACCACCTCCAAGCTTCATTTGCAAATCCAACCGGAGGAAACTAGAGGAGAATCCGACTCTCAATGCTTCATGATCCAAGGGAATGACTCCCTTGAGGTACAATCGGAATCTCAACTAGATAATGATAGTGCTAGTTCTTCATGTGATGATTATGTTGATGCCCATGCTTTAAATGAAGAACTATCTATTGTTTGTGAAAAATTGTTTGAAAAATATAAAATTTTGAAAAAGAAAAGTCTAGGAATTGAAAATGAAAATAAAAGTTTGCATTCTAGACTTGACAAGGTTTTGCAAGAGAAGGTTGAGGTCTATAATGAAAGGGATTCATTAAGATCTCAACTAGACCTTGCTCTAAAGGAAAATGAATTTTTGAAAAATAAAAATGATTGTATTAATGTTTTGAAAAATAATGATGTTTTGTCTTCAAAAGTTAATTTGTTTTAAAAGAGAATGTTGCTTTGAAAAATAAAATAATTTCTATTTCAAATGATTTAAATGTTTGTTTAAAGAAAATGAAGTTTTGAAAAATAAAATTGATTCTCATGTTTGTCATGCTAGGGTAGTATCACACACTTCACCTATTTCATGTGCCACCTCTTCTTTAATTGAACAAGATATATCCATGCTTAAGAAGAGTGTTGTTTGTTTGGGCTCCATCTTGAGCCAATGTGCCAAGAGCCACACACGTTTGGAATCCTTATTTCAAAAGAAGCAAGTTTCATCTATACATGCACACCTATCACGGCATACACATGCTCCTCACGGACACCATCACACGTTGTATGCTCATGTGTACACATGTACACATTGTGGACGTAAGGGCCACCTTGCTAAATTTTGCTTTGATAGATTACATGATGTAAATTTAGCAAATAAATTTGTTTGGGTTAGGAATGGTACTAACCCCCATGGACCCAATAAGATATGGGTACCAAAGACCACCCCTCTTGTATTTGATGTAGGAGTGGGCTCTCGCATGACGTGAGAGTAGCGGTACCTTGGAGTGGATGCGTTCCGAGCTTCATGGAAATCAATGGATGCATCACTTTCAAGGGAAGTTTGGTGGGAGGACCACCTTGTTTTGGAGACATGGAGAGTTGCCTCATAGGTTTTGGTAACGGTCTCTTACTCCTTATTTATGTTTGCATGCTTTTCATGTTTATTATATATATCATGTTTGATGTTTATATGATCATTATGAAAATGCCATGATTATTAGACTCTTGACATACATGTATAGCCTTTTGAGACACCCAAGTTTAATATGGACCATATTTTACTGTTCTCACCTTTGTTTAGCTATCAAGTTTATCATAGGTTTAATAACATGTGGATTTTCTTAATAATCATGTTTATGTTTTTCATGATTATTTATATCTTGTTTTGATGCTTTAAATGTTGAATATATGTTTAGAAGTTAGTTTTCATTAAGACTAGGATTTATACTTGTGCATATAGTGGGTCACAAATAAATCTATATATGTTTGTGCTTAATTGCTTATTTGTTCCCATTAGATGTGCTAGTATAATCTAGTTTTGATGATTCATGCATTTAAACTTGTATTCCCATTTTGGGATTTGTTTCATGTTTTTGTGTTTATGTTTAAACTTCATGTATATGTCTATCTTGTCCAATCTATTAGATATACATGTATATCCTTTGAGCCACGTGCCTTCATGCATATATCTTTGTGGACTCGTTGTGTTTGGATATGTATGTATACTTTAGTTTGTATAGGACATACATATACCTTGAAGATTAAATAGTTTTGATGATTTTCATGTTTTCTTGTTTCAAGGAATATTGAGCTTATAGTCCATCTTTCATGATTATGATCTTCACATTTTATTTATACACTCACATTTATTGTTTACTCATGTTTTATTTTCATGAGTCATATTTATGCGTAATTAACTTAGAGTGTTGATTATCATGTGGATTTCATGTTTCATGAAAAATAATTTTGTTTATTCCTTGCTTGAAGGATTTCGTACTAGTTTACAAATTTTTCATATAACTACTTACGGTATTCTTCATATGGTAAAGTTTTTCAAACAAACCTTATTTTTCAAATTTTTTTTGAAAACCCCTACCATCCAAGGGTGGTTGGATGGGAGATCATGCTCATGTATGCTTTATATTGAAAATTATTTTAAACTTGAACATGATTGGGAGGATAGGTTATATGAGTTATACTTTGATATTATTGTTGTTTCAATTG
>JAVJIF010021681.1:0-92500 GCA_038442645.1 Agave tequilana
TGGATATATACTTGTACAACTAATGAGCCACAAATAGATTATTACATGTTTGTACTTGAACGCTCATTTGTACTCATTAGATGTACTAGTATAACCTAATTTTGATGATCCATGCATTTGACTTGTATTACCATTTTATACATGTTTTCATATTATATGTTTAGCTTCATGTATATGTCTATTTTGTCTAAACTATTAGCTATACAAATACATCCTTGAGCCACTTGCCTTCATGCATATACCTTTGTGGACTCGTTTATGTTTGGATATGTATGTATACTTTAGTTTGTACATGACATACATATATCTTGAAGAATTCTAGTTTTGATGATTTTCATGTTTTAAGGAATTTCTTATTAAGCTTAATTGCACATTTTCATGATGATATGTTCACATAACACTTGTACACTCACTTTAGTTGATGTTTTCTCATGATTTTGTTTTCATGAGTACAATTATGCTTTATTGATTTGAGTGTTAGTAATCATGTGATTTACATGTTTTTCATAAAATATATTTTTGTTTTATTCCTTGCTTGAAGGATTTCGTACTAGTTTACAAATTTTTTCTTTTAACTAGTTCGTATTCTTCGCTTTGGTGTGTGTTTTTCAAACATACTATATTATTAAACATATTTTTGAAAACCTTCCCATTTAAGGGCGGTTGGTTGGGCGACCATGCCTTGTATGCTTAATATTGAAAATCTTTTTAAACATGTGCATGAAATGGGAGGTTGGAAATATGAGTTATACACTTGATCTTATTTTATTTTCAATTGGTATCATGGGTTTTTTTTTAATTGGTATCACTAATAACATTCTTTTTGTATACTGATATATGTGTTTATATATGTATGCTTTCAACTTCAAATAGTATCAATTTCGATTGGTATTAAATTTTTCATACATATATATATGCTTTATTTGTGCTTACTATATCTCTATATCTTTGAGCACAAATTTAGTTATGCTAAGCTTGATTTCTTAAATGACTATTTTATTTCAATTGATTATGTTTCAATTGGTATCATATACAAGCTTATGCATCATTTTGTTGGTATTTCATAAAGGGGGAGAAAATTCATATTTCACCTTTAAATTGCTTTCGTTATTCTACTCCCATACTTTATGTTGAAAAATAATTGGAAAAGGATATTGATTATTTTTGGTATCATATGCTTTTAATGAAAAATTACTTTCAATTGGTACTAATCTTTTCAAATTGTATCAAGATTACCTATAAATTTACTTACAATTGGTATTTAATTGGTATTTACTTACAATTAGTATCAATTGATATTTAAATTTATATTAAAACATTTGTTTTATGTACCTTCAATTGGTATGTTTTGTTTTATTGTAAATTGATATCATGACGCACTCAATTGATTATTTTTTCAAATTGGTATCTATCATATGTTTTGTTTTGATTTCACTCCTTATTGATATTTTTTTATTTAAGACAAAAAAGGGGAGAACATTATTTTCTTTGACCCCTTTGTTGATGATTGACAAAAAAGGGGGAGAAAGATTTGAGTTTATATATGCATATTTGTGTTTTTGCATATATTGAGTTTATGCATCTTACAATAATAGATGAGAAAAATGATTTTGAGAGTTTAAACAAAAAGGAGAAGAAGGTTTTTGAAACATATGTTTGATTTATGCATGTTTCTCTCTCCTAGTTGATGCATATATTTGTTTAGTATCATGTGCTTCATTGAATATCTTATTTTTATTGCTATGCATGAGTTAAGGGGGAGCTTCTTTGAAGCTTAACTTTAATCCATACATATATAACTCCATGAGTTTTGTCATCATCAAAAAGGGGGAGATTGTTGGCCCAGAGGCCTTCCACTCTAGTTTTGATGATGATTAACTCATGTAGTTATGTTTACTAATAATCATGTGATGTTTAGTTTCAGATATTTAACCAAGATATTAGTAGGTGATTAACTTCAACAAAGGTGTTTTTAGAGCTTTTTATGGTGATTCAAGAGCCCGAGCATCAAAAGTCATATCTAGTACTCATAGGAGTCAAACTCGGTGGATCACGTTTGGATCGGGTCGACTTGGAGATGGCGCTCTACAAGAAGACTTCGGTACATAGTTTAGTTTATGTTTTAGATCTATTTGTTAAAGATTAGATAGTGTGATATGCTCAAGTTCAACACACACACGTTTCATGTTTTGGTTTTCAGTTTTTGGTTTAACCGATCTTGGTTTTTATGAATAGATAGAATCAACAAGTTTACATGGTTTAACGTATATTAGATTTGTTCTATATACATGCATGTTTTAACTATTTATACAAACTTAGTTGATAAACCTATTCATGAATTTAGGTTTGTATTTTAACAAAACTTATTTTTGGACTTTAAGTCAAAAACATTGATATATATATTTTTCATGTATATTGGATTTGTATCCATATGCAACATGCTTCAAGTTATTTAAATATCATGTTTTTGTATTTAGATGAGTTTTGGACAAAACGGATTATCATTTCAAAAATCCAAGTTTTGGAAAATACGGAATTTGATTTTCGGCAAAATTTCCATAACACAAAAATGATTCAAAATGTTTGTAACTTGGTTTGATTTTTACTCAAACAAGTTTGTATTCAATTAGAATATAAGAATTTATTTTTGTGAATTTTTAGAGATTTTACGGGATTTATTTGGTAATTAGAAACCCAGGTTTCAAGTCCTGATCCAGCCCTGCTAGGCTCTGGCGGTCGACCGGGCCGGTCGACCGGACCCAGAGTCGGTCGACCAGACCGGTCGACCGACGTGCGCAAGGTTGTGCATTCTGACCTGCCACTTGGGCCGGTCGACCGAGCGGTCGACCGACTGCAAGTACCCCACTCGGGGTGGGGGCGGTCGACCGGACGGTCGGCCGTGAGGCTTCGCATGGTCGACCGAGCGGTCGACCAGCCAGAGATCAATTGCTCTCTGGATTGGCACGGTCGACCGGGCGGTCGACGGTCACTTTTTTGACCGTTGGCCAGTCGACCGGAAGGCTAATCTGGGCCTAGTCAGCTGCCAACGGCTAGTTTTTCAAAGGGCCTATTTATAACTCATTTAAGGGCTGTTTTGTTTAAGCTTTTCAAGAAGAAAAATGTCCTACTCTCTAGTCTTTTATTACTAGTTTCAAAAGAGTTTTAGAGCTTTAAAGATTTGATCTTTACTTTATTTTAAAAGGGGTTTGGAAATATCAAGAAAAGAAAATTCCTTGGGAATTGGTTTGATTCATTTTCAATTCTATCTAGAGTTTTTCCCTAGAGTTTTTCTTTTAGTTTTTGATTTCCAAAACTCTTTGTTTTCCATACTTGAGCTATATCTTCTATCCGATCTATTAGGATCTTTGTTTTGTGGGAAAATTAGTTTGTGGTTGTGAAAATCACCAAGTTGTAAACTTCCTTCATTGTTATATCCCTCTAGTGAGAGGAAATTGATTTGGTATCCCTCTATTGTGAGGTGATTGTGGAAGTTGTGGTTGGCTCCCTCTTGTGAGAGGTGGACATTTTCTTTTGCTATTGATATTGTGTTTGTTTTTGACAAATTGGGGGAGAAGAATTTGTTTTGTTTTATATGTTTACCCCTTATTGGTCTTTATGTTTTTGACAAAAAGGGAGAGAAAAATTTATTTTTAAGTTTTTAACCCCTTTGTTGATGATTGACAAAAAGGGGTGAAGAATTTGAGTTTATATGCATGTTTTGTATGCATGTGTTTATGGTTTTATTTAGTTCATTTGGTATCAAGAGTTTTATTTAAAGAACATGTTTTTTTTTTTTTGGTATCAAGAGCCTCATTAGTTTTGTTTTACAAATTGGTATTATGAGCATGTTTTGAAAATGTAATTGAAAATGTATTGGTTTTATTTTTTTGGTATCAAGAGCATAGTTTAGAAATATATGTGTTTTATGCATGTTGATGCATACTTGATTATGCATGTTGATGCATACTTGATTATGAACATTCATTGCATATCTTTATGTTTATTTGTTATGCATGAGTTAAGGGGGAGCTTCTTTGAAGCTTATTTTAATCCATGCATATATAACTCCATGAGTTTTGTCATCATCAAAAAGGGGGAGATTGTTGGCCCGAAGGCCTTCCACTCTAGTTTTGATGATGATTAACTCATGTACTTATGTGTACTAATTATCTTGTGATTTTAGTTTCAGACCATTAATAAAGATTTTTAGTTGGTGAAAGCTTCCAAATCAACTTTTCACATGGTGATTCAAGAGCCCGAGCATCAAAGATCATATATAGCACTCATTGAAGTAAAGCTCGGTGAATCACGGTTTGGGTCGAGTCAGCTTGGAGATTGCACTCTACAAGAAGACATCGGTACCTAGTTTAGTTTTGTGTTTAGATCCAATTGTAAAGATTAGAATAGTATGATATGCTCAAGTTCACAACACACACGTTCATGTTTTAAATATTGGTTTTCGATTTTTGTTTAACCGATCTTGGTTTTCATGAATAGATAGATTCAAAACAAGTTTACATGGTTTAATGTATATTAGATTTGTTCTATATACATACATGCTTCTACTTTAAACAAACTTAGTTTGATATACCTATTCATGTGTTTTAGGTTTTGTATTTTAAAAAACATATTTTTGGAATTAATGACAAAAACATGGATATATATGTGTTTCATGTATACTGGATTTCTATCCATATGCATCATGCTTAAATGTTATTTAATATCATGTTTTTGTATTTGGATGAGGTTTGGATAAAGTTTATTTGAAAAGTCTAAGTTTGGAAAAATACAAGTTTGATTTTCGGTAATTTTTTCATAACACAAAAATAGTTCAAAATGCTTGATATTTGAGTTGAAATCTTTATCACATGTTTGTATATCAATACAAAATGATAAAACTATTTTTGTGGATTTTTAGAAGGTTTATGGAATTTTTAGAATTAAAAATGACCTGTTTTGCTGACCTGATTTGCTGCCTGCCAGGCTAGGTCGGTCGACCTGACGGTCGACCGTACCAAGTAGCCAGTCGACCGTATAGGTCGACCGACGTGCACGGATACGTGCACGCTGGCTGCCCCATGAGCCGGTCGACCGCACGGTCGACCGACTGAGAGCAGGTTGCTCTCGGGTTTTTTCGGTCGACCGCCCGGTCGACTGATTGCTGCCAGCGGTCAAAATATGACCGTTGGGCGGTCGACCGAGCGGTCGACCGGTAGGCCATTTTGGCAGAATCTGCTGCCAATGGCTAGTTTTCTAAATGGGCTATAAAACCCCATTGGAAAGAGTTTTTCTCTAAGAATTTTGAACGAATTTTCTGAGCTTTATCTAGTGTTTTCACAACAATCAAAAGAAGTTTTTGTGCTTTAATTGAACAATCTATTTGGTGTTTTTGCTAGGGTTTGGAAAATCAAAGAAAAGGGTTTTGGGAAAAGTGTTTGATTCATCTTCTTCATATTGGTTTCTAGTTTTTCTCAAGGATTTCTTTGAGATTTTTGATTTCCATTCCTTTGGTTTTCTCCACACTTGAGCTACATCTACTATCTTATTCTATAGGATTTTTGTGTGGGAAAAGAGATTGTTTGTGGTCTTTTGATCACCAAGTTGTAAACCCTATCTTAACTTGGCTTTGTGCCTTTCCCTCATTGTGTTGAGGAGGTGTGGCATTTGGGTTGTATCTGTCAAGTTGTGAGGTGATCCTTGTGTTGATTTGTGGTTATCCCTCAAGTTGTGAGGTGATTGTTTGTTGGATTGGTGTTGTGCCTCAAGGAGGAGGTTGTGTTTGTAAGGAGAGGAGTTGGGTACTCCTTGTAATTGTGATTGCCCCAAATCCTCGGTGGAGGTTCCCTTTGTGGGAGTCCTTTGTGGACAAGCTAGTAGATTGGAAATCCTTCTGTGTGAAGGCGGGAATGTAGAGCTAGGTGCTCGAATCTCGAAACATATCTTGTTGTTTGCGCTTGATCCCTTGACTCTTACTCTATCTCTCTCTCTCTCTTTACTTTGTGCCTTGCATCATTTCACATTGATCATTCATACTTATATGCTTGCTTGATTGTGTGCATCACTTGTTGCTTGCATCTTTCATAATTGCAATTAAGTTATTAAATTCCGCATTTAGTTCATAGATTAGCATTATCACCTATTCACCCCCCTCTAGGTGATTTCAATTGGTATCAGAGCCTACGCTCCTGATATTTAGGTTTAACCACCTAGGAGTGAGATCTGGTTTGCTA
Organism: Agave tequilana; assembly: GCA_038442645.1. Lineage (NCBI taxonomy): Eukaryota > Viridiplantae > Streptophyta > Magnoliopsida > Asparagales > Asparagaceae > Agave > Agave tequilana. The sequence goes on from JAVJIF010021681.1 coordinate 6,231, forward strand.
ATCTTCATTTGCATTTTTCATTTGCACACATATAGCTTGCTCTCATGGATAGTCCTCCTATGTTTGATTTTTCTAGACATGATGTTTGGAAGGCCAAGATGAGTTGTCATTAAAAAGCCTAGGACATCTAGTTTATCAAGCCACCACTCAAGAATCCTACCCAAATGCTAGCAAACATAGAAAGGCCAATGCACTTGCACTTAAGACACTTAGAGCATCCCTTAATGAAGATCTTGTACATGTGTTTGATCATTATGATTCGGCTTTTGCAGTTTGGAGCATATTGACGTCTCTCGAGCTTCCAAGGATCATTAACAAGATAAGGAGATCTTGGAGAGACATGTCCGACGAGCATTGCCTCATGGTCCAAGGGAAGAACTCCCTTGAGGTACACTCGGAATCTCAACTAGATGATAGCTCTAGTTCATATTGCTATGGATGCTTAGAAGTTCAAAATTTAAATGTAGAACTTGCCTCTAAGCTTGAAAATTTATTGAAAAACATGACCTTTTGAAAAAGAAGCATTTTGAATTAAAGAAGAAATGAAGGATTTATGCTCAACTTTTGAATTGGTTTTACAAGAGAAGAAAGAGGTTACTAGTAAACGTGACTCACTAAGATCTCAACTAGACCTTACCCTAAAAGAGATTGATGTTTTGAAAAACAAAAAATGATTGTGATGATGTTGTGAAAAACAATGAGGTTTTATCTTCAAAATTGGATTTTGTTTTAAAAGATAACCTTGTTTTGAAAAATGAAATTGATCTCATTACTAAAGAATTGGATTTAGTTTTAAATAAAAATAAATCCTTGAAAAATGATTTAGATTCTCATGTTTGCCATGCTAGTGTAGTTTCACCTAGCAAACCTATTGTTTGCTCCACTTTATCTTCTAGCATTGAAAATGATATAAATATTTTGAAGAAAAGTGTTGATTGTTTGGGCTCCACTTAGAGCCAATGTGCTTTAAATCATACACGCTTGGAATCCTTGGTTCGAAAGAATCAAGTTCCATCTTTGCATGCACACCATCACGGCATACACATGCTTCCCACGGTCACCACCATCACATGTATGCTCATGTGTACACTTGTACACATTGTGGTCGTAAGGGCCACCTTGCTAGATTTTGCAGTGATCGTTTATATGATGAAAATTTAGCAACTAATTTTGTTTGGGTTAGGAAAGACACTAACCCCCGTGGACCCAAAAGAAAATGGGGACCAAAGACCACCCTAAAGTTTTTGATGTAGGTGTGGGCTCTCGCATCACGTGAGAGTATTGGTGCCTTGAGGTGGATGCGTTCCAAGCTTAAAGAGAACCATTTTTGGATGCATCGCTTTCAAGGAAGGTTTGGTGGGAGGACCACCTTGGTTTGGAGAACTAGAGAAGTGCCTTCATCGGTTTTGATAACAATCTCTAACTCCTATTATGTTTACATGCTTATTAGATCATTCATTTGTAGCATGTTTTGTTTTGTTGTTCATTATGCTTATGCCATGTTTTATTAGATTAGCAATATACATGTTTAGTTATTTGAGACACTTCATGCTTATATGGGTTTATATCTATATATTCTCACTTTGTTTTAAACTAACATGTATGCTCTAGATCTAATGCACATGCATCTTCATAATGATCATTTGGATGTTTATGATTTTGTTTTGATGCTTCTGAAAATCACCTAGGAGGGGGGGTGAATAGGTGATGATGCTAATTAAGGGCAATTTAAAAATAATGATGCAAATGAGATGAATGCAATGCAACAATCTCCCAAAACAAGACTAAGAGCCGAATGCCCCGTGAAGGGTTCTGAACTCCTTCCTCCTTGATTCCTCGTGAAATGAGTTAGAGGTGCGCAATGCAACCTTGTTGTATGGGATTTTGATTGACAAGATGAAGTATGATGAGTATGACAATAGCAATCAAAAACACAAAGTAATAGCAATGGAAAGTAAACCAATCGCAAACACAAAGATATGTTATCGAGGTTCGAGCACCCAGCTCTACTTCCCCGCCTTCCCAGAAGGATTCTAGCTACTTCCACTATCACAAAGAACACAATTACAATGGAGTACCCAACTCCACAATCTCAGTACAATAAATTTCCTTGGTAGTCAAAAGACCACAAACTCTCTCTTTCAAATATCTCTTCCCTTACAAAGGTCCTTAGAGAATATTGAGTAGGAATGAAGCTCTTGTGTAAGGTGAAAAGAAAAATTAAATCAGAGAGTATATCACAAAAACACTTCAGAAATTAAATGAGAATTATCAGCACAAAAACCAAGAAACAAGCTCTTTTGAATGCTTAAACTTTTGAATATTTTTAGCAAAAATTGTTGTTGTAACAAATCTCTCCCCAAACACCCCTATTTATAGGAGAGGGCTAGGGTTTAGGGATAAAACATAGTTACTGAAGTTTAGGAGGTAATTAATTCAAAATATAACCTTAAACCAATTTTTAAATACAAATTACAAAATAAACAGCTCATTAAAAATCTGCCGTTACTGTTCAACGGCTACATCGGTCGACCGGCCCGGTCGACCGGTAGTTCAAAAATCCGACCGTTATGAGCTATCGGTCGACCGACCTGGTCGACTGATAAAGACTGTGAGCAAAAATCTCAAGTCGGTCGACTGACCCGGTCGACCGATAAAAACTGTGAGCAATAAACTATATCCGGTCGACCGCCCCGGTCGACCGACAGACATGCACACGGATACGTGCATCTGCCAGGACTTCGGTCGACTGGTCCGGTCGATCCGATCAACCTGACACAGACTCGGTCGACTGCCCCGGTCGACCGGCTCAGGTCAAAATCAAGTTTTGTAAAGAATTAAGAGAAGATTTTGATTTTGATAGAAATAGTTTTGAACAGGAATCAGTATTAAATATAAACATATATCTGTAGGCAAAAACTTGTATGCAAAATATTTTTGTATAATTTATAAGAAATAAACATAGAAATAGTATGTGCGCAAAAACGTGTGTGATTGAGCTTCAAACCTAATCACTATTCTTTAACAAACTACAAAACTAAAAATACAAAAACTAAGGACCTCTGAAGAAATCTTCAAGTCTTTGAGCCATCCAAGCCTTTGCTAGTGTCTTCTCTTCTATGATCCTTCCTTGATGTGCAATTTGCCTTCCTTACTTTGTGGAACTTAGAAGTTCTTGCAATAGCTAAGCGAATGGTCTCTAAACATGGTACAAAACCTGAAACTCATCTTGAACAAATGATTAGTACCAAATAGCACTTATTTGGTTTGTCATCATCAAAACACAAAACAATTGGAGGGTGTAACCTCTTGGGCCAACAATCTCCCCCTTTTTGATGATGACAAAACAAATAGGCTATTAACAAAAATATAGGGAGGGAGAAAACTCCCCCTCAAATTATGCTATACATAAAACACACGAATATGCTCTAGATACCAATAATTGAAATGATGCACCAATTATTGAAACCAATTAAAACACAAAAATTGCTCTTGATACCAAAAATTGCTCCTTGATACCAATTTAACCTAAAAACACAAGAATTCATTGAAAACACAAAAACTCATAAAACCAAAACATCTATTGAAACAATAATGCCAATTGAAACAATACAAACTCAAAAACTCATAACCAAACTCAAGCAAAACAATATAAATTCATATGGAACCAAGACCAAATGAACTTATTTTTGTCCATGTAAACTTATTCTCCCCCTTTTTGTCATACATCAAAAAGGGTTATGAAAAACATGTTAATCAATAATACACATATTTAGTTCTCCACAAATAAACGAAAATCTAGCAAAATCAAGTGGTTTAGTGAAAATATCGGCTAGTTGAAAATCCGTGGAAACATAATCAATATCTATATCACATTTCTCAAAATGATCTCTAAGAAAGTGATATCTAATCTCAATGTGCTTGGTCTTACTATGTTGATTTGCATTTTTGGTTAAATATATAGTACTAGTATTATCACAAAATATTTTAATATTTTTATAATGCAAATCATAATCAAGGAGAGTATGTTTCATCCAAAGGACTTGTGCACAACAAGCCCCCGCGGCAACATACTCCGCCTCGACGGTTGATAGAGCTACGGAATTTTGTTTCCTAGAGGACCATGAAACAAGACAATTACCAAGAAATTGACATGTCCCACTAGTACTCTTTCTATCTACTCTACAACCCGCATAGTCAGCATCCGAATAACTAGTCATAGAAAAATCTCTAGTTTTCGGATACCAAAGACCCATTCCAATCGTTCCCTTAATATAACGAATAATACGTTTTACGGCAATTAAATGAGACTCTTTGGGACACGATTGAAACCTAGCACAAAGACACACACTAAACATGATATCCGGCCTACTTGCCGTTAAATATAAAAGACTACCTATCATGCTTCTATATAATTTAATATCAACAATTTTACCTTGATCATCCTTATCAAGCTTTGTTGTAGTTGCCATGGGAGTGTTGCAAACTTTAGCGTCTTCAAGTCCAAACCTCTTTACGAGTTCCTTTGCGTATTGGCTTGAGAAATGAAGTTCCCATCTTGCAATTGCTTGACTTGGAGTCCAAGGAAGAAATTGAGCTCACCCATTGAAGACATTTCAAATTCTTGTTGCATTACCTTTCAAAATCCTTGCATAAAACTTCATTAGTAGAACCAAAAATTATATCATCAACATAAATTTGCACAATTAATATATCATTATCAACATGCTTAATGAATAGAGTAGTGTCTACTTTGCCTTTAATAAAATCATTTGAAATTAGAAAACTAGAAAGCCTTTCATACCAAGCTCTAGGAGCTTGTTTCAATCCATACAAAGCTTTATCAAGTTTAAAAACGAAATCGGGATGAACATGATCAATAAAACCGGGAGGTTGAGCAACATAAACTTCTTCATTAAGAAAACTATTTAAAAATGCACTTTTTACATCCATTTGAAAAAGTTTGAAATTTTTGAAAGATGCAAAAGCTAGTGTTATCCGTATGGCTTCAAGCCGTGCTACGGGTGCAAAGGTCTCCTCAAAGTCAATTCCCTCAACTTGAGTGTAACCTTGGGCCACTAACCTAGCTTTATTCCTAATGACATTTCCGGACTCATCCATCTTGTTTCTAAAGATCCACTTAGTACCAATTATTGGTCTATCGTGGGGCTTAGGAACAAGGTGCCAAACTTGGTTGCGCTCAAATTGATTGAGTTCCTCTTGCATGGCAAGCAACCAATATGGGTCCGTCTCGGCTTCGAGAATGCCTTTGGGTTCAAAATGAGAAATGAAAGCAAAGTTACCACATAGGTCATGGAGTTTGGAGCGCGTCGTGACTCCTTTGGATGCGTCACCCAAGATGAGCTCCTTAGGATGATTTGTGGCATATCTCCAAGCTTTGGGAAGCGGTTGAGCGCTTTCCTCTTTATCCTCTTGAACATCACCAATAGGTTCTTGCTTATCTTCTTGAGCGGGTGAGTCCTTCAAGGATAGTTTCTCCATGCTTTCACCTAATGGTTCAATCTCTACCACATTCTCAACAAACACATTAGACTCTTCAAACTTTACATGCATGGATTCTTCAATAGTTAGTGAAGATCTAATAAAAACTCTATATGCTTTGCTAGTAGAGGAATATCCAACAAAGATAGCCTCATAAGCCTTAGCATCAAATTTACCCAAATTATCCTTAGTATTTAAAACAAAACACTTGCATCCAAAAACTTTGAAATATGAAACATTTGGTTTTCTAGAATGATACATTTCAAAAGAAGTTTTAGAAGAATTTTTGCATAAATAAATACGATTCGATATATAGCATGCGGTGTTTACGGCCTCGGCCCATAATATTGAGGGAGGTCATATTCACTTATCATTGTCCTAGCCATTTCTTGAAGTGTTCTATTTTTCCTTTCTACAACTCCATTTTGTTGTGGAGTCCTAGGACAAGACATTTCATGCTTAATTCCCTTTTCATCACAATAAGTCATGAAGAGTTGGTAACAAACTCACCACCTCTATCACTTCTTATTCTCAAAATCGGAAAACCTTTTTCTTTTTCAACTCTTTTTCGAAAAATCTTAAAATGAGAGAATGTTTGATCTTTATTTTGCAAAAAGAAAACCCAAGTGAAACGGGAAAAATCATCAACTAAAACAAATGCAAATCTACTACCATTTAAGCTTTTAGTTTTAGTAGGTCCAAATAAATCCATATGAATTAATTCTAATGGCCTAGTTGACATGATATCCTTGATTGGTTTAAAGGAAGACTTGGTTTGTTTCCCAAGTTGGCACGCACCACAAATGCGGTCTTTCTCAAAACTCAAGTAAGGTATACCTTTCACCAATTCCTTAGAATAATCCTAGAAATATGTTCAAAAGAAGCATGTCCTAATCTTCTATGCCAAAGCCAAGAATTTTCATCAAAAGCATTCAAGCATTTAGTAGAACACTCTAAATTAAGCATGTCAATTATATAAACATTATCATCACGAAAACCGGTGAGAATACAATCATTAGACTTAATATCAAAAATCTTACATGAAGTATCATCAAAAACAACTTTAAGTCCACGATCACAAAATTGGCTAATGCTAAGCAAATTATGTTTCAAACCATCAATTAAAACAACATTCTCTATAATAGGAGATGAACCAACTTGAATGTTACCTATACCGATGATAGTTCCTTTGGAATCATCCCCGAAGGTGACGGAGCCACCTTCCATGTACCTTGATAGGGTTGTGAAGTTGTTGATATCCCACGTCATGTGTCTCGAACAACCACTATCAAGGTACCACCGCTCCCTACGTCTTGGAGCCTTGGTGTGTACCTACATCAAACAATTTAGGACTTGATTTTGGTACCCACATCTTCTTGGGTCCTTGAGGGTTAGTTTCATTAACCCAAACAAGATTATTGGTCCTATTTAATTGATCATAACAAAACTTAGCTAAATGTCCATTTTTACCACAATATGTACATCTATACACTCTACCATATTTAAAAGCATAGTGAGTGTGTGATTTGTGAGCATGGGCATTGTGAGCATGAAAAGATTTAGCATGAGAAGTATTATTTGAAGTGTGAGCATGTTGAATCTTAGCATGAGAATCTTTAACATGTGAAGTATGCTTTTTGGAAAAATTTTCTTCAAGTTTCTTAGTGTTAAAAGCACAATCTTTCAAAACCTTTTCAAAATCAACCATTTTGGTTTTTAAAGAAGAAATTTCTTTATTATCAACAATAGGGGTTTTACCCTTACAAGAAATCTTATAAGCATCAAATTCATTTTGAATGGAAACAAGATTGGAAGAAAGATCATCTTTTTCTTTTGAAACCAAAGCAAGTTGATTTTTAAGAAAAGCAACTTCCTTTTGTAATTTAAAGCATTCCATTTTCTTGTTATCATAAGTTTCGGAAAGTTCTACAAAAGCATGAACTAGAACTTCCTTACTTAAATCATCTTCATTATCATCAAGAGATTGAGGGTTTACCTTGGGTGTGTTTGCCATGAAACACATGTTCGCGGTATCCACTCCTTCTTCTTCTTCGGACTCGCTTTCCGAATCCCAAGTGGCCTTGTAAGCTTTCTTTTCTTCTTGCTTCTTTGGCTTGAAGGAGGAAGTCATTTTCTTCTTGAACTCCGGACAATCGGCCATGATGTGTCCGGGCTTTCGGCAATTGTAGCAAATGATCCTCCGCTCCTCTTTGCCTTCAAATTTTCTCCGGAAGTTGAGCTTGTTCTTCCGGTACATTCTTTTGATGTTGCGCACAAGGAGGGAGAGCTCCTCATCTTCTTCTTCATCTTCATCATCGTCTTCAAGGGAGGATGAAGACTTGAAAGCTATGGACTTCTTCTTTGTTGGAGCGGCCTCTTCTCTTGCTTTCTTCTCCATCTCATGGGTCTTTAGGTTCCAATGAGACTAATGATGTCCATCTCATCCTTGTCGTTTAATTCCTTCAAGGTGGTGGCCTTTATCTCCCAAGATGGTGGAAGAGCCCGTATCACTTTGCGCACCTTTTGATCGTTGGAGATGACGTCACCTAATGAAGAAAGACCATTTGTAATTTTAGTAAAACGAGTAATCATACAATCAATGGATTCATCATCAAGCATTTTAAATGATTCATATTGAGACCTCAAGAGATCTATTTTAGCTCTCTTGACTTGTGAAGTCCCTTCATGCGTGACCAATAAGTGTTGCCAAATCTCATAGGCAGATTGGCAATGAATTACCCGTGTAAGATCATCCTCATTCAAGGCGGTTAAAAGGGAGTTTGGGCTTTGGAGTTAGCCTCATATTCTTTAAAGTCAAGGTCGGTCCAAGTGCTCTCATCACCATCGGGTACTTCATAGGATTTGGTCAAGGACTTGGCTACTAAGCTACCCAAAGATTGCAAGAAAATAGTCATCCTAACCTTCCAAATGGGGAAATTAAGTCCATCAAATTTAGGAGGGGTTTTGATGTTATCGGCCATGTTTACTAGTGTATGAATGGATGAATGAAAATGTTGATTAGCAATATTTTAAGGATCTCTCTATGGATGTTAAGCCAAAACCTAGAGTCCAAGCTCTGATACCAATTGAAAATCACCTAGAGGGGGAGGGGGTGAATAGGTGATGATGCTAATTAAGGGCAATTTAAAAATAATGATGCAAATGAGATGAATGCAATGCAACAATCTCCCAAAACAAGACTAAGAGCCGAATGCCCCGTGAAGGGTTCTGAACTCCTTCCTCCTTGATTCCTCGTGAAATGAGTTAGAGGTGCGCAATGCAACCTTGTTGTATGGGATTTTGATTGACAAGATGAAGTATGATGAGTATGACAATAGCAATCAAAAACACAAAGTAATAGCAATGGAAAGTAAACCAATCGCAAACACAAAGATATGTTATCGAGGTTCGAGCACCCAGCTCTACTTCCCCGCCTTCCCCAGAAGGATTCTAGCTACTTCCACTATCACAAAGAACACAATTACAATGGAGTACCCAACTCCACAATCTCAGTACAATAAATTTCCTGGTAGTCAAAAGACCACAAACTCTCTCTTTCAAATATCTCTTCCCTTACAAAGGTCCTTAGAGAATATTGAGTAGGAATGAAGCTCTTGTGTAAGGTGAAAAGAAAAATTAAATCAGAGAGTATATCACAAAAACACTTCAGAAATTAAATGAGAATTATCAGCACAAAAACCAAGAAACAAGCTCTTTTGAATGCTTAAACTTTTGAATATTTTTAGCAAAAATTGTTGTTGTAACAAATCTCTCCCCAAACACCCCTATTATAGGAGAGGGCTAGGGTTTTGGGATAAAAACAGTTACTGAAGTTTAGGAGGTAATTAATTCAAAATATAACCTTAAACCAATTTTTAAATACAAATTACAAAATAAACAGCTCATTAAAAATCTGCCTGTTACTGCTCAACGGCTACATCGGTCGACCGGCCCGGTCGACCGGTAGTTCAAAAATCCGACCGTTATGAGCTATCGGTCGACCGACCTGGTCGACTGATAAAGACTGTGAGCAAAAATCTCAAGTCGGTCGACTGACCGGTCGACCGATAAAAACTGTGAGCAATAAACTATATCCCGGTCGACCGCCCCGGTCGACCGACAGACATGCACACGGATACGTGCATCTGCCAGGACTTCGGTCGACTGGTCCGGTCGACCGGATCAACCTGACACAGACTCGGTCGACTGCCCCGGTCGACCGGCTCAGGTCAAAAATCAAGTTTTGTAAAGAATTAAGAGAAGATTTTGATTTTGATAGAAATAGTTTTGAACAGGAATCAGTATTAAATATAAACATATATCTGTAGGCAAAAACTTGTATGCAAAATATTTTTGTATAATTTATAAGAAATAAACATAGAAATAGTATGTGCGCAAAAACGTGTGTGATTGAGCTTCAAACCTAATCACTATTCTTTAACAAACTACAAAACTAAAAATACAAAAACTAAGGACCTCTGAAGCAATCTTCAAGTCTTTGAGCCATCCAAGCCTTTGCTAGTGCCTTCTCTTTTATGATCCTTCCTTGATGTGCAATTTGCCTTCCTTGCTTTGTGGAACTTAGAAGTTCTTGCAATAGCTAAGCGAATGGTCTCTAAACATGGTACAAAACCTGAAACTCATCTTGAACAAATGATTAGTACCAAATAGCACTTATTTGGTTGTCATCATCAAAACACAAAACAATTGGAGAGTGTAACCTCTTGGGCCAACAGCTTCATGTGTTGATTTGTATGCTAATGCCATTTATTAGACCATTGACATGCATGTATAGCTTATGAGATCACCCATATTTATATGGACCCATATGTTGTGTTATCACCATTGTTTAGCTATTATGTATTTCATAACTCTAATAGCATGTGGATTTACATAATGATCATTTTGTGTTTATCATGTTGATTTATGTACCGTTTTATGCTACATGATTTGATTACATGTTTAGGTGCTAGTTTTTATTAAGACTAGAATATATACTTGTACAACTAGTGAGCTACAAATAGACTATTAGATGTTTGTGCTTGAACGCTCATTGTATTCATTTGATGTACTAGTATAGTCTAGTTTTGATGATCCATGCATTCTAACTTGTATTCCTCATTTTGGATATGTTTCTATGATCATGTGTTTTAACTTCATGTATATGTCTATCTTGTCCAAACTATTGATTATACATATACATCCCTTGAGCCACGTGCCTTCATGCATATACTTTTGTGGACTCATCATGTTTAGGATATGTATGTATACTTAAGTTTGTACATGACATACATATGCCTTGAAGTTTAAATCGTTTTGATGATTTTCATGTTTTTAAGCATTTTTCATGTTTTCTACTAGAAAATTTGATTTTGTATTTCAATTGGTAATGAAGATTTAGTTTTTCATGTGTTAATGTTTTAAAGGAATTTCATTTGAGCTTGAATGCAAAATTTTCATGACTATGTATTTCACATTACACTTGTTCACTCACTTTATTATGTTTCTCATGATTGTGTTTTCATGAGTATATGATATGGGCTTTATGGACTTTGAGTATTTAGTGATCATGTGATTTTCATGTTTCATGAAAAATATTTTGTGTTATTCCTTACTTGAAGGATTTTGTACTAGTTAACAAATTTTCATTTAACTAGTTGCGATATTCTTCGCTTTGGTAGTAGTTTTCAAACATACTATATTTTCAAATTCATTTTTGAAAACCCCTACCTTCTAAGGGCGGATGGATGGGAGATCATGTTCATGTATGCTTTACAATAAAATTCTTTTAAAAACTTGAACCATGATTGGGAGGTTAGGTTATATGAGATATACACTTGCTATTATTGTTGTTTCAATTGGTATCATTGAATTCTTTCAATTGGTATCAATAATTGATATTTCTTGTATACTCATATTTTTATGTATGTATGCTTCATTTCATAGAATATCAATTTCAATTGATATCTAACTTTTCATACACATATATATGTTTTGTTTATGCTAAGCTTGAGTTTCAATTTTGTTTTAATGGTATCAATTTTCAATTGGTATCTTAATTCGAGCATTATTTTAGTTTGTATTTCATTAAGGGGGAGAAAATCTTGTATTCTATATTTCAATTGGTATTTTGTTTTCCACTCCGTTGCTTTTTGATAGAAAATAATAATTTCAATTGCCTTATGATTGAAAATTTTCAATTGGTATCTCATGTTTTAAAGAATAATAATCGATGTCAAGATTTTTGTTTCAATTTCAATTGGTTGTAATGTTTAATTTAAATTGGTATCTATTGTATCAAGATTTGTTTTTGGTATAGTTTCACTTTTATTGGTATCAATGTGCACCTCATTGACATTTTCTTTTGCTATTGATATTGTGTTTGTTTTTGACAAATTGGGGGAGAAGAATTCGTTTTGTTTTATATGTTTACCCCTTATTGGTCTTTATGTTTTTGACAAAAAGGGAGAAAAAAATTTATTTTTAAGTTTTTAACCCCTTTGTTGATGATTGACAAAAAGGGGGAGAAGAATTTGAGTTTATATGCATGTTTTGTATGCATGTGTTTATGGTTTTATTTAGTTCATTTGGTATCAAGAGTTTTATTTAAAGAACATGTTTTTTTTTTTTTGGTATCAAGAGCCTCATTAGTTTTGTTTTGCAAATTGGTATCATGAGCATGTTTTGAAAATGTAATTGAAAATGTATTGGTTTTTTTATTGGTATCAAGAGCATAGTTTAGAAATATATGTGTTTTATGCATGTTGATGCATACTTGATTATGCATGTTGATGCATACTTGATTATGAACATTCATCGCATATCTTTATATTTATTTGTTAAGCATGAGTTAAGGGGGAGCTTCTTTGAAGCTTAACTTTAATCCATGCATATATAACTCCATGAGTTTTGTCATCATCAAAAAGGGGGAGATTGTTGGCCCGAAGGCCTTCCACTCTAGTTTTGATGATGATTAACTCATGTAGTTATGTGTACTAATTATCTTGTGATTTTAGTTTCAGACCATTAATCAAGATTTTTAGTTGGTGAAAGCTTTCAAATCAACTTTCACATGGTGATTCAAGAGCCCGAGCATCAAAGATCATATATAGCACTCATTGAAGTCAAGCTCGGTGAATCACGATTTGGGTCGAGTCGGCTTGGAGATTGCGCTCTACAAGAAGACATCTGTACCTAGTTTAGTTTTGTGTTTAGATCCAATTGTAAAGATTAGAATAGTATGATATGCTCAAGTTCACAACACACATGTTTCATGTTTTAAATATTGGTTTTCGGTTTTTGGTTTAACCGATCTTGGTTTTCATGAATAGATAGATTCAAAACAAGTTTACATGGTTTAATGTATATTAGATTTGTTCTATATACATACATGCTTCTACTTTTAAACAAACTTAGTTTGATATACCTATTCATGTGTTTTAGGTTTTGTATTTTAACAAAACATATTTTTGGAATTAATGACAAAAACATGGATATATATGTTTTCATGTATATTGGATTTCTATCCATATGCATCATGCTTAAATGTGTGTTTAATATCATGTTTTCGTATTTGGATGAGGTTTGGATAAAGTTTATTTGAAAAGTCTAAGTTTGGAAAAATACAAGTTTTGGTTTTCGGTAATTTTTTCATAACACAAAAATAGTTCAAAATGCTTGATATTTGAGTTGAAATCTTTATCACATGTTTGTATATCAATGCAAAATGATAAAACTATTTTTGTAGATTTTTAGAAGGTTATGGAATTTTTAGAATAAAAAATAACCTGTTTTGCTGACCTGATTTGCTGCCTACCAGGCTAGGTCGGTCGACCTGACGGTCGACCGTACCAAGTAGCCGGTCGACCGTATAGGCCGACCGACGTGCACGGATACGTGCACGCTGGCTGCCCAATGAGCCGGTCGACCGCACGGTTGACCGACTGAGAGCAGGTTGCTCTCGGGTTTTTTCGGTCGACCGCCCGGTCGACGATTGCTGCCAGCGGTCAAAATATGACCGTTGGGCGGTCGACCGAGCGGTCGACCGGTAGGCCATTTTTGGCAGAATCTGCTGCCAACGGCTAGTTTTCTAAATGGGCTATAAATACCCCATTAGAAAGAGTTTTTCTCTAAGAATTTTTGAACGAATTTTCTGAGCTTTATCTAGTATTTTCACAGCAATCAAAAGAAGTTTTTGTGCTTTAATTGAACAATCTATTTGGTGTTTTTGCTAGGGTTTGGAAAATCAAAGAAAAGGGTTTTTGGGAAAAGTGTTTGATTCATCTTCTTCATATTGGTTTCTAGCTTTTCCCAAGGATTTTCTTTGAGATTTTTGATTTCCATTCCTTTGGTTTTCTCCGCACTTGAGCTACATCTACTATCTTATTCTATAGGATTTTTGTGTGGGAAAAGAGATTGTTTGTGGTTTTTTGATCACCAAGTTGTAAACCCTATCTTAGCTTGGCTTTGTGCCTTTCCCTCATTGTGTTGAGGAGGTTGTGCATTTGGGTTGTATCCCTCAAGTTGTGAGGTGATCCTTGGGTTGATTTGTGGTTATCCCTCAAGTTGTGAGGTGATTGTTTGTTGGATTGGTGTTGTGCCTCAAGGAGGAGGTTGTTTTGTAAGGAGAGGAGTTGGGTACTCCTTGTAATTGTGATTGCCCCAAATCCTCGGTGGAGGTTCCCTTTGTGGGAGTCCTTCGTAGACAAGCTAGTGGATTGAAAATCCTTCTGTGTGAACGCGGGGATGTAGAGCTAGGTGCTCAACCTCGAAACATATCTTGTTGTTTGCGCTTGATCCCTTGACTCTTACTCTATCTCTCTCTCTCTCTCTCTCTCTCTCTCTCTTTACTTTGTGCCTTACATCATTTCACATTGATCATTCATACTTATATGCTTGGCTGGTTGTGTGCATCACTTGTTGCTTGCATCTTACATAATTACAATTAAGTTTTTAAATTCGCATTTAGTTCATAGATTAGCATTATCACCTATTCACCCCCCCCTCTAGGTGATTTCAATTTTGTGTTCTCACTTTAGTTTTAACTATCATGTATATCATAACTCTAAACATGTGCATTCATATAATGATCATATTAGTTTATGTTTTGTTTTTATGCTTCATATTTTGATTACATGTTTAGATGTAATTTTTTATTAAAACTTGTGCATATGCTTGTCCAACTAATGAGCCACAAATTAATTATTATATGTTTGTACTTGATTGCTCTTTTGTACCCATTAGATGTACTAGTATATCCTAGTTTTGATAATTCATATATTTTGACTTGTATTCCCTATTTTGGACATGTTTTTCATGATGATATGCTTCAACTTCATGTAAATGGTAATTTTGTTAAAACTATTGCCTTTCATGCAATATTCTTTTATGGACTCAATTGGGTTTGGATATGTATGTATACCTTTAGTTTAGACTAAACATATATATACCTTGAAGTAGATTTGGTTTTGATGATTTTTATAAAAGAATTTCATAATGAGCTTAATTGCCTATTTTGATGACTATGTCTTTCACTTAATACTTGTACACTCACATCATTCTTGTTTTCTCATGACTTTATTTTCATGAGTCTTATATGTGCTTTATATATTTTTGAGTGTCATTGGTTGAGTGATTTTCATGTTTCATGGATATGTTATTATTTTATTCCTTACTTGAAGGATTTCGCACTAGTTTTCAAGTTTTTCATAAAACTAGTTCGTATTCTTTATTTTGGTAAAGTTTTCAAATATGCTAAACTTATTTTCAAACTTATTTTTGAAAACACATACCCATCAATGGGTGGTTGGATGGGCGACCATGCCTTGTATGCTCATAATGAAAATCAATTTAAACATGTGCTTGAAAGGGAGGTCTTTATGAGTTATACACTTGATTCTCATTGTGTTTTCAATTGGTATCACAATTGATATTTATTTTGTATACTCATATTTGTTTCTATATATGTATGCTTCAACTTCAAATAGTATCAATTTCGATTGGTATTTAACTTTCCATACATACATACATGTGTGTGTGTGTGTTTTAATTGTGCTTACTATATCATATATCTTTAAGCACAAATTTGGTTATGCTAAGCTTGATTTACTCTTTAATGATAATGATTTTTCAATTGGTATGTTCTACAAGCTTATGCATCGTTTTTATTAGTATTTCATAAAGGACGAGAAAATTCATGTTTTACCTTTTAATCAATTTTGTTTACAATTGGTATCTTACTCCCACTCTTTATGTTGAAAAATGATATCTTAGTTTTCATTTGGTTTCCATGCTCCTAATAAAAATTATTTTCAATTGGTATATGTTTCATTTTCAATATTGGTATTAAGAATATTAAATTGACATTACCCTCTACGTATCTCTATTGCAAAATGATTTTAGTGTTTAACTAAAAGATTGGTTTATGTTTTTCACTTGGTATCAAAAGTGTAAAATATTTCAATTGGTACTAATTTCACAATTGGTATTAAGATTTTCTATATATTTATATCTTTCAATTGATATCAAAATTTTGTTGGTTTCTTCAAAATATTTTGTTTATTTTCAATTGGTATCATAAATTGGTATCATGATGTTTCGATGTATACTTTCATACTAAATTGATATATTTTTTAATTGGTATCATAATGTTTTGATTTGTATTGCTTATATGCAAGGGAAGCTTAACATCTTCTCTATATATAGATTCATGTTGAGTGTATGTTATATTGAAGTAATTGACCTTTCTTTGGCATGTAGTACACGTGTGTAGTTGGAGTTTCACATCTCCTTTTATATATTGCATATTATACTTTATGTGGTTAGAGTTTAGTCATCTCTTTTCATATAAATGCATGTATGCAGGGGGAGTTAACTTCACATCTCTCCTCTTCATGAATGTATATAGCATATATACCTTTATTGTTATGTTTTATGCAAAAAGGATGAAAAATATTATTTATTCCCTTTATTGTTTATACCCCTTTGTTGATGAATTGACAAAAAGGGGGAGAGATATTTTGGAGTTTGATATATGCATGTTTGTTTATATGCATGTTTGTTTAAATTTGTTATCTTTTACTATTGGTATCAAAAGCATCTTTGTTGGTATTGGTTTCAAAGAGCATGTTTGTTATTTTGTTGGTATTAAGAGCAACATTTTTTTGGAACTTGTTTATTTTAAAATTGATATCAAGAGCATGTTTATTTCATTGGTATCAAATATCATGTTTATGTATATCCATATTGAGCATTCATTGAATATCTTTTTTGTTTATTGCTATGCATGAGTTAAGGGGGAGCTTCTTTGAAGCTTAACTTTAATCCATGCATATATAACTCCATGAGTTTTGTCATCATCAAAAAGGGGGAGATTGTTGGCCCAGAGGCCCTTCACTCTAGTTTTGATGATGATTAACTCATATAGTTATAGTTTACTAATAATCTTGTGATATTTAGTTTTAGATATTTGATCAAGATATTAGTAGGTGATTAGCTTCAACAAAGGTGTTTTGGAGCTTTCACATGTTGATTCAAGAGCTCAATGATAGGTATAAATAATGCATATTCATCACTACATTTACTATCATGTTTCCCTATTTATTCTTTTAATTATGCACTATTACTAAAGTTTTGTTATTTAATGTGTGCAGGCCTTGAGTAATTATTTAAATAAAAGAATAAAGCCTAAATGAAGCCCAGAAACCCAAAAGCCCATGTGCAAGCCCATGTGCAAAAGTTGTAGTAATTTAGAAGTTTCTTATTATCTAACCTAATCTAAACTTAGATTTTTAAACTCTTTATTTTAAATCTAAGTGAAGAAAAGGAAGGATAAGAAAGAACTCCTAATTGCTAAAAGAAGAGGAAAAGGATGGACTTCTACTCAACCCTAGTTACTTGCAGGACAAGGCTAATGATAAAAGGAGAAGAGTGCAAAGACAGAAATTTGTTTCAAAAAGATTTGGATTTATGAGAACTTGCTTCCCAAGTTTTCCCGAATTTTCAAAATAAAGAGTCGGTATACAAAATCCAGAAGGATATACCCAGATGGACGGACCAGAGGAAGCCATGCGAGAAAACACGTGGCCAGGGACTAAGCTAAGGCTGCGGAAAGCCGCGTTTCCGCGGTCATGTGGATGAGTTTGAATACCTGCTTTCGTGGAGGAGTTGTACCGGGACTCTACTTCTTCCATCTCCTATAAATACCCCTACAGAGCAACAGAGAGGGGGCATCCAGAGACGGGAACTTAGGGTTTTTCTTTAGATTTTCTCTTTTCAAAATTCTTGTAATTTCGTTTTTAGCATATTTTGGAGGAGGAGAGGAGCACTGTATTTGAAAGTGATATTCGAATAAAGGTTACCTTTTCTTTTTGTTATTAAATTTTGTCATTTAATTTTGTTTTCTGCTGAGATCTATTATTGTTTTCTTCTCTCTTTCACACAATTTTTCACATTAAACAAAAATTGAAAATAAAAAAAGAGATGAATAACTAAATTTAATTTGTGGTTTGCTAATCTCTTAAACAACCCTAGTGTAGTTTAGAAAGTGAATTGATTGATATCCACTTTTAGAAACCCTAGGATTAAAATAGTTTTCTTGAAGATTAATTGATAATTAGATTTTCCTAGTTTAGGGTAGACTTTAAATGATTCTTCATAAATTCATACTTAAGAACTTTGATAGCATAACTTTAAGTTAAGACTTCTCTTATGCTATACTTAGAAGTTAGGATGAACAACTGTTGAATTTTTATTAGTGCACACTAGTTAGGTTCTAATATCATTTATCTTACTTGAAATAACCTAGGATAGATTTTACTTATTTCAAAATGATATTCACTTTTCAAGACTTGCACTATGGGTTGTGGTAGAAGATTAGTAAACTGCATATCTCTAATCAAATCATTCAAATCTAATCACTCTCTTTTGTTTTGTTCTAAGTAATACAGAGAAATTGTCCGAAACGCTTGCATCGTATCCTTCCCTGTGGATCGACCGCTTTGGCCCTTGCTGTAGCGGATAGAATTGAGACGAGACTTTCTAACTCTTAACCTTTTCTTTATTACAATTTCTCGTTCCAATCACTCAAGTGTCAAGTTCACATTTAGCACTCGGTGAAGTCAAGCTCGTTGAATCGTGTTAGGATCGAGTCAACTTGGAGACGGAGTTCTACAAGAAGACTCTGGTTTGTTTAGTTTGAGTTTGTTTAGATCTCATTATAAAGATTAGATAGTGTGATAGTCTCAAGTTCACAATACACACACAAGTTTCATGTTTTGGTTTTGGTTTTCGGTTTAACCGATCTTGGTTTTCATGAATAGATAGAATCAAAACAAGTTTACATGGTTTAATGTATAGATTTGATCTATATACATCTATGCTTCATATACTTAGAAAAACTTATTTTGATAAGCCTATTCATGTGTTTAGAGTTTTGTATTTAAACAAAACTTATTTTGGATTTATTATCAAAAACATAGATATAATATCTTTCATGTATATTGGATTCTATCCATATACGATATTCTTAAAAGTTGTTTCAATATCATGTTTTGTATTTGCATGAGTTTCGGAAAAATCGGATTTCCATTTCAAAAATCTAAATTTTAGAAAATAGAGTTTTTGGTTTAAGGCAAATTTTCAAGAACACAAAAATGATTCAAATTGTTTGAAATATGTGTTGAATTTTTGTTACACATATTTGTATTTCAAAGATATAATAAGAACTGATTTTTGTGGAATTTATGTGATTTTATAGGATTTTTTAGAAGGCAAAAAGACAAGTTTTCAATCCCTTAAAATCTGGACTGGCTGTCTGCCGATCGACCGGACTATTCGATCGAGGTAGAAGTCGATCGACCGGTCCGATCGACCGACATGCACAGACGTGCACGCAGCCAGGCTGGTGGGCCGGTCGACCTGGTCAGTCGACCGCCAGAGAGCTTCTGCTCTCTGGAAAAGGCCCCGGTCGACCGATCGGTCGACCGGTAGAGAGCTCTGCTCTCTGTATGCAGCTCCGGTCGACCGAGCGGTCAACTGGCTAGAGAGTTGCTCTCTGGTTCCAGTCTCGGTCGACCGGGCGGTCGACCAAAGGCACAACGGTCAGAAATCTCACCGTTGGGCTGGTCGACCGAGCGGTCGATCGGAAGGGCAAAAATGCCCTTACCTACTGCCAACGGGCAGATTTGGATTGGGGCTATATATACCCCATTCCTTGGCTGTTTTTAAACAAGAATTTTAAGAACAAAATTTATCACCTTTTGTTTTATAGCAAGTTTTTAAAAGAGTTTTGGGCTTAAAGATTTGATCTTTATTTTGTTTTAAAGGGTTGAAAAAATCAAAGAAAAGAAAAGTCTTTGGGAATTGGTTTGATCTTCATTTACATTTCTATCTTGAGTTTTTCTCTAGAGTTTTTCTTTGTGTTTTTGATTTTCAAACTCTTTATTTTCTCACACTTGAGCTATCATATCTATCCTATCTATAGGATCTTGTTTTTGTGAGAAAGAATTAGTTTGTGGTTGTTGAAACCACCAAGTTGTAACCATTCCATTCATCGTGATATTCCTCTAGTGAGAGGTGATTATGTTGATATCCCTCTACTAAGAGGTGATTGTGAAAGTGGTGTTTGTATCCCTCTAAGTGTAGAGGTGATTGTGGTTGTGTGGCTAAGTTCCTTATCCCTCAAGTGTGAGGTTGATATTTGTTTGGCTTTGTGCCTTACCTCTAAGTGCAGAGGTTGTATTTGTTGAGAGAGGAGTTGTGTACTCCCAAATTGTATTTGCTCAAATCCTCGGTGGAGGTTCCCTTTGTGGGAAGTTCTATGTGGACGAGTTAGTGAAAATCTTTCTGTGTGAAGGCGGGGACGTAGAGCTGGGTGCTCGAACCTCGAAACATATCTTTGTGTTTGCGTGTGATCCACTTCCTCTAACTCTCTCTCTTACCTTGTGCATTACATCATATCATTCATATCTTATATGCTTGTGTTTGTTTGTATGCCATACTTGTGTTAAACCAAGAGAGCTTCATATAGCACCTCAACTCTTATTCAGAGGAATCAAGAGGAATTAGTCTAGAGCCCTTCACCGAGAATTCGGCTACACTCTTTTGTTATACTAAGTGTGTTGCATTTAATTTTTAATTTTCACATTATTTGTCATTAGATTAGCCTTACAACTATTCACCCGCCCTCTAGGTGTATTTCACCGCGAATTCAATGTTGTTGACGTTTAGCCCGCTTACTCCCGTCCTCTTCCTCAGCTCCAGGTTACCAGGGGTTCCCAACAACCCGTACGACGTGACCGGAATGCTGAACGTCGATAGAGGCGGCGCGCGTGTCAACTACAGATGCAAGAAGTTGGAACAACTACCTGTCTAGCAGATACAGAACGCGAGGCTCAGGCTCACATCCCTTCTGAGTTACATTAGACGCGCGGAGTTCACATTTGGAGACCTAAACGCGAAGCTCAAAAGGCTTGCGTCTCTGAGGCTTCACTTCCCAAACACGACGTTCAGCGGCACGAGGTCCGTGCCTCTCCCCGAGACACGAGACCTGCTTCTCTACAGCCAAACGCGAGACTCAGAAGGTCCGCGTTTCTCAAGTGTCGCTATCCAAATGCGACAAACAGTAACGCGAGGTCCGCGTCTCTTCTTATCAAAGGCCTGAGACCCGCGTTTTAAAGCCAAAACGCGACAGCTGCATCTGGTGTACAGAACGTGAGCTCTGCATTTTTGAACCCTGCGTTTCAGAGTTGCGACGCAGGGATGGCTCTCAAAAGCTGAAAAGCCATAGAAAACCCGAGGGTAGTCTCTTTGATCCCCCATTGATAGATTTAAGAGACTACTTGACAAAGAAAAGGAGTGCTAATCTAATCGCTCCACCATGTTGCTGTGAACGGCTCATCACAGCAATGCTCTCTGAATGTGGTTGTAGTTCACATGCGAGCAAGCAGTCAGTATTCAGACGATTAACTTCAGCCTCTCGATCAGCTAAAAGGCATCGTTCTCACATAAAGGGAACCTTCTCTGACACAGAGTACCTCGAAGTCACTGCAAACATGGCAGGTCCAAGCACTACACCAAGCAGAAGTAGGGAAAATCAACTGGCAGTCAGCTCTGACGAGTCTGATAAGGAACCAGAAGGAGTGTACTAGCATACTCGCACCCGGACTGGTGCAGTAGCCCCAGTTGATTATAGTGCCCTAGCCCGGAGCATTGAAGTCAGTGAATCATACTCTGCCATTGCAGAATCCAGGCCTCAAACTTTTCCGTAGAGAAAGAAGCCTTTGCGTATATGGCAAACGCTCCTGAGGAGATGACCAAGCGCCTGGAACAGGAAGCCCAGATCCAGAGGGAACAATTCGATATGATTCGCACCCAACAAGAATCTATCGATATCCTCAAGCAGATGCTTGCACAGTTGCTCAAAGACAAGAAGAAGTCTAATGCCCAAACATCTTCTAAGAAGTCTAAAGGCAAGCGAAAAGAAGGAGAAAGCTCATCTTTTGTGCACATAGAAGAGGAGAAGCAGTCTAACTCTCACTCGTCTAAATCCTCATCTAAAGGGGGAGGCAATCCAGAGAACAGGGGCATTCATTCTAAAAGAATGAATAAATTAGAGCAATGTCTAGAAGCCCTTACCAATCGAAAGGCCTCCAAGAAGTAGGAGCAGTCCGGCCGTACCTGGCAGAATGGGATCTTGTCTCGTACCCTCCCAAGTTCAAAGCCCCGACTTTACAGGCCTTTGACGGCAAAGGGACACCGAACCAACACATCTACTTCAAGTCTCAAACAGGGAATGCAGCAATAACTGTAACGCCCCGATCCCACAGGTACGGGGACGTTATGGCGACGTACATACGCGAGGTGAAAACACGCTCACGCGTACGTTAAGCCTCAGTACAGTACAATACCTCCATATAGATATGAGGTCCAGCATGAAAGCAGTACAAGAATACCTGCAGAAAGAGGTCAGTGATCATAACAGATATGAAAAATGGAGACAAATAAGATAACGAAAATAAAGCACCAAGATACCTAGAAATAGTCCCGATAAGGAAGCTCCGATGTGGCTCCAAGGCACTCTCGGATACTACGGTATGCGGATCTCCAATCTGGGCACGCAAACCCAGGGTCGTCAGAAAGCGACCTAGTGAGTGGTAAAATGAAAGAGGCAATAATATATACCTAATAATACAAGAACGATACTAATATATAATACATGATGTGGTACAAGTGATATTCTATCATAAGTATATAGGAAGCAGTAGAAATATATAAACATGTCATCTTTTAGTACCATCACTACCTAGCCGGTTATCATCAGGTCATGACTCTAATCATATCTAGTTTATATACGAAATAATGTTATCTAGCGGTGACATAATAGCAATGACCATGGTAGTGATGTAAATGAACATGCAGGTGGGTATATGCAATATGAACATGCTACTGTGTTGTGTCTAGATAGCATATAAGCAATGCAAAGCAGAATATATGTGATGCAAGGTGTACATGTGCATGAGTAGTATGCCACCATAGATATCAGGTAGTGTAGCAAAGTCTACATGTAACATGATAGCGGATACAATAACATGAACAGGAACAGTAACAAGTAAGCAAGAACAGTAACAAGTTAGTATACATGTATCAGGCAAGTCATGTCAAAGTCATGTACAACAATAGCATACATGTATTAGGCCAGTCATGTGATTGATACAATAGTAGAAATCAGTACCACCTGGTATTTTAATCAATCTCTTCCAGTGTCCCATACCACTGGCAGTTCATACTGGAGCCCGCACTCCAGTCGAACCCATCCGGAGATGGTCTACGGGTACCATTATCCAAACGAGAGAGTGATCAAATAACAAGTGTTCCCGACGTCACTATTGTGTATACTGTTTTATTATGTTAATTGGAAACCCATGGTCGAGGAGTTCTTATCGGGTGGATGTATCCCGTGCATACCCGGGATCACGGCCTTAAACGGACCCCTGGCTGCTGAGACCAGGGCCCTCCGCTAAGAGGGGAGCACGAATCAAGTAACGGGAGCTCATGGAGCTAGTGGTAGGCAGCACTACCGTCCCCTGCAGTGGGACTAACAATATGGATCCAGTACATCACCCGATAAGATCTAATCAACCGTTAAGTCTCCCCCATACCCAAGTTATCGTTATAATTTGATATGTCAAGTATACAATGTAACAAGAACAAATACAGTACATGATACGGGTAACATGATAACTGGACCTAAGCTCTGTGGGAACAATATAACGGGAAACGGGAACAATATAACGGGAACAATATAACGGGAACAATAGATGTGGGATTCCCACATGTCGCATATCAACATCTCTCATGTCCAGTAACGGGAATACCCATACCAGTAACAGGAAACTGTCATATATCATGAATACGGGAACATGGAACAATAATACATGTAATAAGCATAATGATCCATATGACAAGACGATAGAAACAACACAGGCATGTGTAATTGTAATATATAAGCATGACATGAATGTGTATGATGATCATGCTAATATGAAATGCAGTAGTCTGTGCAGTGATATGCCGAGAATCCATGTAACGAGGAGAACAATACATTACATAACGGTATTTGTGAAGTGGTGCCGCTACGTATCGGTGGGTCATGCCTACGAAATAACAGGTGTGTCGTGTCATAGTATCTGTATAACATGCACAGGTAATAATTGTGGTCAGTGACTACTATCATGTACAGTGAACTACAGTATCTGTGTAGTCACAAGCCTGCGTAGCACTAATATATGTAGGAACAGTAGTCGACGGTGTATTATAGTATCTGTGGATCAGTATGCATGTAACGTGACTGTGATACAAGTCATGTCATAATGGTGTACACGAATATGGTGACCTGGTGGCCCGGGTGTCAGTGGTCCATGAACATGACCTAATAGGTATCCAGTGTTACACTCTACGTCTATTAGGTATCCGACATATTTAAGTACAGTGTTTATTATAATGTTTTAATATGGTGTACCAATTAGGATTTACCGGTAATTAATAAAGCAACCAAGTTCAATTAATAGACTAAAAAGATAATTTATAAAATAAAAACACTCACAAACTAGCTATAGGATGGTAGTTCTCTTCCCCACGATCGCAACGGATCCAGAATCGCCCGAATCGGAGTCCGGATGCTCCAGATATCGCCCGAATACTAAATCATAATAAACAGGGTTAAATATGTAAATAAAAATATTAAATGCAAATAATGAATAATAACAGGGGGTTTTCTGTAAAAGTACCTTTATTGGGTTTCGGATGCGGGTTTGATGAGATAACGGGTCGAGTTTGGATCCAATACCCAAACCCACTTACTTAAGTTAAATGGGTAGTGGATGAATAGGGTTAACGGGTTTTAACCCAAACCCAATAGGGCTAATGGGTTCGGGTTACACCCGAACCCATTTTCCCACAACAACAGCAGCAGCAACTTGCTGCTGCTGTTCTAGCGCAGCCGGCCGGCCAGCTCTGCTGGCCGGCGGCGCTGGCGGCGCTGGCGGCCTGCCGGCGGCGCTGGTGGCCGCCGGCGGCGGTTCAGCCCGGCCACAAGAGAGCGGGGGTGTGGGGGAGAGAGAGGGAAAGGGAAGAGAGGAAAAAAAAAGAGGGGAAAGGAAATTTTTGGTCATGGCCGCGGCTGCGCGGTCATGGGGGCCGTGGCGGCCGGCGGGCTGGGGCGCGGCCGCCGGCCGAGGGCGTGCGCCTCCGGTGGCGCGCGCCGAGCTGGGGCGGCAGCGCCCGGGCGGAGCTTGGCCGGGCGCGGCTCCTCTGTCCTAGAACAGAGTTTGAAAGAGTGGTAGAGAGAGGTGTTATGGAGAGAGTTAGAGAGAGAGAAGAGAGAGAGAGGGGGTTTAGAGAGAGAGAGTGTGTGGGAGAGTCAGTGAGAGAATAGAGAAGAGAGAGAGAAGAGGGATTTTAAAGGATGGAGAGAGGCGGTTGGAAATGTCGGTTGGGTTGGCTTGGGGAAGAAGGAAGGAGAAAAGAAAAGAAAAATAAAAATAAAATTCATATTTAAATATTAAAATATTGGCTCAAAATGCGACGAGCTCTGAACAGTGCCCAAAAATTACAGAAAATAAAGAATATTACGCTGAGACGTAATATGAAAACAGTTTGAAGAAATTCTATCCGGTTTGCAAAATAAAAATCCCGGAAGCTGTCTCGATACCGGGCGACACCGGTTTGGCCGGATTTTCGATAAATTCAGAAAAATCTCCAAAAATATCCAAACGTAGCTCATGTGATTCTAAGACATCTAGTGAAAGCGGATTCTCAAAATCCAATTCTGTTTGTGAAATAAAAATCATAAAGCCGGTTATCGGCAGCGGTCGACACCGACTACGGAGATTTTCCAAAATAATCCAGAAAAATTCCAGAAATTCCTGAAAAATCTAGAATATTAGACAATAATTTTTGAAACTGAAAGCAACTCAATCGGACTATCACGGAGGTCAAATCAATTTTTGTACGTCGTATCGCGTCCTGATACGGTGATACGTACACCGGGGATCAGGGTGTTACAATAACGATGCCATACTGGCACGTTTGTTCATCGGTACTCTGAAGGGACTTGCTTTCGAATGGTTCATGAAACTCCCTGAAGACTCTATCAAAAACTGGGGTGATTTGGAGACGCTTTTCCTTACACATTTCTTCAAAGACAACTCGGAGGTTACCATGCCAACTCTCCTAGCAACAAAACAACGAAAGAGAAAGTCAGTCAAAGCATTTGTGGAAAGATTTCAGAATATGGCGCTCCGATGTCCTAGCGGTATGACCCAGGCCACCTTGGTGGAAACATGCTGTCACAATTTGCAAATTTCACTCCTAGCCCAGATAGGAGTTACTGAAAGCCGCACTTGAAAGCAATTGTCCAGCAAGGTGAACAGGCTGAAGAAATTATCTCCAGGGTTAGGGCAGAGGAAAAACAAGCCCAGACCCAAAAAGTTGACAAGGCGCGCGCCAGAAGTATCTTTCTAATCAAAAAGGAAGGACACATTGGCGACAGAGACAAAATCTTCCGTCAAACCTCAGTCAACCAGAGGGGGTGGTTCTTCAAGTCAGCCGCGCCAACAGGCAGTACTCCTTCAAGGACAAGCACATCGATTCGTTGTTCAAGTTACTCAACAAGAGTAACAGATTAAAACTTCCAGAAGCTAAACGTCCCAAGGAGGTCACCGACAATCCCAATTACTGCTTGTATCATAGGATGTTGGGGCACCCCAACAAGAGCTGTTATATCTTCAAAGATATTATTCAAGCTCTGATCGATGTGAAAGACTCTAGCTCCATCCAGAGCAGAAGAAAGTGACGGCTAACATGACGTCATTTCTTCAGTTCGGAAATTCACCTCCAACACCAGCTGGAGTAGTTCCCATCCCGAAAGGGGAACTAAGAATGATCAATACAGACCCGCACCACCAACAAGAGAAGGGTGTTGTACCTATCCCTATATCTCAGGGATAAATTATGTGGGTTCATCCCGACCTTGTGGAAGGCCAACAGTGGACTATAGTTACCAACAAGAAGTCCAAAGGCAAAACAAGAGCTTCACCCTGTAATGTGGTGTGTGCCTCTTCTTAAGAAGTAGAGACCGATGTCCCCTCACTAACCGACTCAGAGGAGGAGACGGTCGTCCTTGTCACAGAGCTGAATGCACCACTCATGGCCGAAACTCATTCGGGACAGTCGTACTTAAAGAAGTATGATGAGTTAGTGGCAAATCCACCTGGACCTACTTCAGAGCCACCCAAGCCCTCCGTGAAGTAACCTGTGGAGAAGCAGAAAGAGCTTCGGTATTCCAAAGCTCTCCCAAAGGACAAAGCAGAAGGAACTTTAGCACTTTAATGCTTTGATGTCTTGGCTCAACTAGCCAACATCTCGGCCAGGATCACTCTTTTTGAGCTCCTAAGGCTGTCAAAGTCAACAAAAGAAGCTCTGAGAGAAGTTCTAACCGATGCTGAGGTCTTCATGACCCAGATCCCAGCTGAGCCGCAGAAGAAAAATAAGAAAGACTGTTCCCACGCCTCTCAAAATGCCCCTGCATTACCTTAACGCCAGACGACAAGCAGGTCAAGGGGAAACATGATAGTCCCCTGTACTTCACAGGGTATATTGGATCGTCTAAAGTGAGCTACATTCAGGTGATCCAGGATCCACACTGAGCATTATGCCTCGCCGGGTCATGCAACATGAAAGGATCCCTACCTATCGATTGAGCGCCACCCAGACTATCATCTATGGTTTCAACGTTAACGGTACGCTCCCAATGGGGAAGATCAAACTCATATGTCAGATTGGGGATCTGAGATCTGAATTGACGTGCTATGTGATTGACGCCGACACTTCATACAATTTACTGCTGGGACGACTGTGGATTCATCGTAACTCTATTGTCCCCTCTACTCTCCATCAAGTCATGAAGTATATTGACAGAGATGGGAAAGTCTGAACGTTGTCACCGAGAGGCATCCATTTAAGGGGTAAAGAACTATTTCACAGACTCCCTCCTATACCAGGATTCTCTGGAGACGAATGAGGATCCACAGCCAGAGGAACCAAACTCTGATAATGAAGCTGATATTGAACCAGAGGCAGAAGAAGAGTGCCTGTGGGAATTAAATCCACTTGTAACGAGCACTAATAAGCTCGATGTTGACAACACAGCCAATGATGCAGGTGAGTGCTATATTAATGAAGAGTTGAATTTGGCTTACTTTTCTTTGTTTGCTTCATTCAGTGCTGTCTGACACTAGTACCGTTGTAGATGATGACCTCTGGTCGGCAATATGTGCTTTAACATTATCTCATGTACCGGTGAGGTCATCCCTCATGGCGTATCAAGACGTTAGTGATGCACAAGAATCATTATTTATGGTCCCAGCAAGACGCAAAGGCTAAAAACTAATTCTTTTTAGAAGAATCAAGTCTGAATTGATGCCTCACAAAGACTCAGAAAGCGAGAACGAACCTCCTCAATTCACCTATTATGACACAAATGTACTCAAAATGATGGAAAATATGGGGTATGATTTAATGAATAATCCTGGCTTGAACTTTGGCAAAGGAAGGAGAACACTACTTCGATTCTTCATTCCAAAAGGAAGACCCCTGATTATTATCATCGAACTCGCAGGGGATTAGGCTATGTGTCAACTCTGATCCTGTCAGCCTCTGAGTCAAAGGGTCATTATATTACTAGCACTCGTTAGGCACGTCATCATGGGAGTCAGATGTCAGTGTCGGCGACATCTTCAGAGAACTTTCAGTAAACATGGTTTCAACAAGCCACCTGGAAGATGGAGATGAAGAAATGATCAAGTCGGATACAGATCCTTGGATCAGACACCTAAACACTCTCTAGGATATTTGCTTCAAACAACGTGAACCACCCACAGAGGATAAGATCACCCAGATTAATCTAGGAGATGAGGCTAATCCTAAGCCCGTCTTTATAAGCAAAAGCTTATCACCCTCTGAGAAGGAAGATCTGATATCTCTCGTGCGGGAGTACATAGATGTATTCGCTTGGAATTACGAGGACATGCCTGGGCTTGATCCTCGAGTAACTATGTATCACCTCAACATTAATTTGGACGTGAAACAAGTTAAACAGCAGCAGCGACGGATCCGTCCGAAAATAATGGAAGTAATCCAGTCAGAAGCCAAAAAGCTCATAGACTCTGGCTTCATCAGGGAGGAACAACACCCTGATTAGGTAGCCAATATCGTCCCCGTTACCAAGAAAAATGGGAAGATCCGGGTTTGCATTGATTTTCGCAATCTAAATGAGGTTTGTCTAAAAGATGAATTCTCCCTTCCAATCACGGATGTCATGATCGACAACACGTGTGGGTTTGAACGGATATCCTTCTTGGATGGATTCTCGGGATAAAATCAAATCAAGATGTACCCTGGTGATGAAAAGCATACATCTTTTAGGACGCCTCTAGGGGTGTAATGCTATACTGTCATGCCCTTCGGATTAAAAAACGCGAGAGCAACATACCAGAGGGCAATGAATGTAATTTTTCACGAGCATATACGCAAAATAGTAGAATGCTACATTGACAACATTGCAGTAAAAAGTCGTGCCAAGGGCGATCACATAGCAGATTTAAAGATGGTGTTTAATATTATGCGGGCGCATCAGCTGAAGATGAACCCACTAAATCCTTCCTGGGGGTAGCCATCGATAAATTCTTAGGGTTTGTGGTTACATCTAAAGAATCCACCTCGACCCAGAGAAGGTCCGCGTTGTCCAGGAGATGCAACCTCCAAGGAATCTCAGGGAGCTTAGAGGGTTACAAAGGCGACTAACGTACATCCGGAGGTTTATCTCAAATCTCTCAGGAAGATACCAACCATTCACCAAATTAATGAAGAAGGGTGTCTCATTCATTTGGGAAGATGCTTGTCAACGAGCGTTCGAGGAAATCAAGTGGTACCTCACGCAACCACCTATCCTTATAGCTCCGGTGTCGGGAAAATACTTCCTGATATACGTCCGAGCGATGGATCATTCCTTAGGAGTTTTGTTAGCCTAGAATAATGATCAGGGACCGAGCAGACAATCTACTATTTGAGTAGAACTATGATCGGGAGCTGAACATTAGTACAACCCGATTGAAAAGGAATGTTTGGCTGGTGTTCGCCATCCAAAAAATGTGACAATAGCTGGTAGGTCAAACCATACATGTCGTTTCAAAGTTATCCTTTAAGGTTGCTTATGACAAAGCCATCGTTGCTGAATGGTCACTGGCGAAATGGGCCATATGCTTTCCCAATATGAGATGCAATTCCTATCGCAAAAAGCCGTGAAGGGATAGGCGGTGGCAGATTTCTTGGCTGAGCATCCAGATCTAAGAGCAACCAAAGTTTATGAAAATCTTCCAGACGAGGTCGCTGAAGTTTGTTTGACCCAGACATCTTTCAAAGGAAAAGTGTGGCAATACTTCTTCGACGGTGCATCAAGAATGGGTCCACGAGGGAATGTCGTGGCAGGAGTGGAGGTAGTCCTTGTCTCCTCACAAAACCATGTAATCCCTCATGCATTCTAATTAATCGAGCCATGCTCTAACAACGTAGTAGAGTACAATGCTCTCTTGATCAGAACGCAAATTGCTAATGAGATTGGCGTTAAAAAATCTTGAAGCATACAGTGACTCTAAGCTCATCGTTAACCAAGTTCAAGGGGAGTACGAAGTCAGATATGAAGATTTAGTGTCCTATTACCACATAACTATATACATGGCCGAAACTCAGAAATTATTACATCGACCATGTACCTCTCCAGTAAAATGCGCATACAGATACTGGCATCTCTCGCTGCTTCATTGGCTCTTCTAGCTGGAGTAGTAGAGAAAATATTCGTCTACAGTCATGACTTGTATTGTCCAAGATTCACTTTTGAAGATCACCAAAAGCTGACAGGAGACTGTCAAGTCAAAGAAGCTCTAGAGACTTCAACAGGGCCAAAACTCAGGAACTGGCAATTTTCGTACATCGACTACGTACTGTACGGAATTCTTCCTGATAACCCCAAAGAGGCAGCTGCTATTAAAAGGAAGGCCCTAAATTCTACTATAATGCGATCACGCGAACACTGTACCGCTGATCGCATGATGGGATCCTCCTCCGCTACCTGTCACAGAAGGAGGCACAAGAAGTACTCAAAGAAGCGCATGACGGCATGTGTGGAGCTCATCAGCCTGGTCCAAAGCTTGGGGATCGACTCCGAAGACTGGGGTATTATTGGCCAAAGATGATCCCTGACGCCATCGCTTATGCCAAACGATGTCCCGCCTGTCAGGTCCTTGGTGACTTCATCCATCAAGCATCAGGGCATCTTCACTCTACAACTTCTACCTGGCCATTTGAGATATGGGGAATGAACGTGGTTGGCCCTCTCAGCCCACCTTCATCCTAAGGATATCGGTTCATCTTAACTATAACCGATTACTTCTCTAAATGGGCAAAAGTTATTCCCTTGAGGGAGGTAAAGATAACTGACGTGATCAAATTCGTTAAAGATCACGTCATTTACCACTTTGGTGTGTCACAACGGATTGTCCACGATAATGGGCCTCAGTTTGTCAGCCAAGCCTTTCAAAGATTCTGTAGTAAGTTCAAAATCTAAAGCGTATCTTCAACGGCATACTATCCAGCCGCTAATGGCTTTGCAGAAGCCTTCAATAAGACTATTGGAAAACTTCTCAAGAAATTCGTCTCGAAAAGCCAACGTGACTGGACGACAAATTAGGTGAATGCTTATGGGTTTATTGCACGACGGTTTGAATCCCTACTGATTAGTCACATATATTGCATTTACATTGTCACCTTACCATACTTTTTAGCTAATAAATCCTATTAATAAGTCTTCTTTTCTTTGTTAAATGTAGGCCCAAGTGCTAAAAGAAAGAAAAGAGAAACAAGCCCAAAAGCCCACCAAATTCTGATTTAATTCAGAATAAATTCAAAATGAAGAAATCAGGGCAAAATCTTGGCATATCAAGAGGTTGAGAAGAATCCTCCCTGAATCAAGCGGTTGAAGCCATATAATCAAAGGCTGTTTCATCAACTTTGGAGCAGAAATAAGAAAATCAGAAGAAGATACGGGAAATACAACAAACCAGAGTTCTCCCCCAATTGGGTGTGGCCACCTGGCCACACCAGGGCCACGAAAACGCGACCCAAGCCGCGTTTTCGCGGCCAAGTAGAGGTTGTTGGGGAAGCGTTTGCTCCCCAATCTTCCCGGGATCCTCCCCTTGTGGTTTTTCCTTATAAATACTGGTTTCAGCAAAGAAAAATGAACGAAGACTAGGATTAGAATTTGTATTTATTTTCTAAGGATTTAGGTTCTCTGTTAGCTAGCACAAAAGTTGTAATCTTGTTTTTTTAATTTGTAGTCCAGTATCAAAACTTGTGAGAGAGAGAGAGGAATTGAGTACTTGTACTTGAAGATTGAAGTGACATCAATACAAGAGTCGAGCCGCGTTTTCTTCCACTTGTAGTACGGTATGGTTTGCATTATTTCTATGCTTTCTTCTTCATTTTCCATGGGCAACTAAAATGATTTTCTGGGCTCGCTATTGTAACTCTCTCTTGTTCTTCTTCTCTTCTGTTTTTAAAAGAAAAAGACCCAAGGAATCATCTGTATGCCTTACTTAAAGCCTTTCTTTTTGAAAGTGTTCTTGAAGGCACATGAGGATGGGTTTGGATTGTTAAACTCTCACTTCTTTCATGAACATCTCTTGAATTATTTTTACTTCATTCTTGCTTCTTCGCGCTTGATGATTTAGTATTCAATTCTAAACGATTTCTCGAAGAAAAGACTAAACTCTTCCAACCATCTTATATGCTTTACTTCAAACTTTCTAAAAATCAACTTTAAGTTTGGCCTGTGGTCAATTTGAGGCACTTAGGATTTCAATAGAAGAATGAACAATTGAGTAGTGAGATAGTGAGCCCAGATTTTCTTCATTATTATATTCAACAAAACAATCTTTGAACTTTTTAAATCACCTTCTCCAAAACCTTTTCTAAAGTTGCAATTTCTCATTTCATCACCTCTTTCTTTCCATTCTCTTTCCATAAAAAGAACAAACACAATTCTTTATTTTTAAACGATTCACCGAAAAGCTTCCATCGCATTCCTCCTTATGGACATGACCCGTTAGCCACAAGCTACACGGTAAATTCTTAAACTCTTTGATTGTTCTTTCTTTTAGCAATCAATTTTTGGCGCCGTAGCCGAGGAGGGAACGGTGTAGTTATTTTCTAACAAGTTTTGTGTGTTGTTTCAGGGACTTGAAGATCAAGATCTAGCATTCAAGCTTTGCAAGAGAAGACTTGCAAATTCTGTGCCCCTACTCTCGAATGTAGGAAACAGAATTTCAAGAAATTGCGTTGAAAAACTGAAAAATTCATTAGACTACTATTTTTTTTTTTTTGCAGGACATATTGCTCGCAAAAATTTAAGTTTTGTATGTTATATTTGTGCTATTTCTGCTTTCCACCATCCCTATTTTAAGCCAACAGTAAAATACTTGTTGAAAAGTTTAAAAAATTGATTAGACGTTTGTATTTTAGGCACGAGTCTTTTCAATTCATTTACTTTACTGTTGAAGAGTGCTGGAGCAAGGTACGTACGCATTGCATTCTGAATAGGACTCATCTCTTGGTTGATTTATATCGCTTTGAGTGAATCTTGTTTATCCTGTACACTTGCACAAAATCGATTTTAAGGGCAACACCCAATAACAAGATAAGGTGGGGATTTAATCACCCTTACTTGGCCTAAAAATCAGATCCAAGCACTCACAAACCTAAGTCGAAGTAAAATCTGGTAGATGTTGGCCTTAGGGACATCTCGAACTCACTAGGAGATTATCCTAAAGAGGGAAGGTGTTGGAAATTGACTCCTGTCAAATCAGTGTCTAGGAAGGGGATTGAGGGCCGAAAGCCCGAAGATTGGTGGTTACTTAATTAAGGAACGTCTTAGACGGATAACCTCCCACCAATCTTGCCCTGACCTGGCTGATTAGCTTGTGGTCAAAGTCTACATTCTACCTCCTCTGGAAAATCAACCAGTTAGGAGTTGTTTAGGTCGAGGTTACCTTAGACTAGGCTTGGTTGATTACTCTTGTTGACTGTTGGTTGAACTTATTTGTGATTGTGATTGTGTTTGTGAATGCAAGTGTGGTCGAGAGACCCTAATTTATCTAGGTTGACTAGAAACACATCACCACCCAAGTTTGAACCAAGACCAGATCCGATAATGGCTCAATTAACATCACTGCAGGATAGGTTCTACCCCATTAGAACCTCACTTCCATCTTGCATTCTACTTCCATTAGTTGGTGAATACAATTTTGAGCTCAAACCTCAATTCATCAACACACTCCCCAAGTTTCATGGCTTAGAGTCCGAAGATGCCTACTTCTTCATAAGAGAATTTGAGAAAGTATGTCTAATGATGAAAATCTTACACCTTGTAGACGATGCTATTAGGTTGAGATTTGTCCCGTTCGCACTTAAGGACCTGGCAAAGAAGTGGCTCTATAGCTTAGCGGCCGGTTCTATCACATCCTGGGATGGTTTCATCAAGGTTTTCTTGAAGAAATTCTATCCAATTCATAAAATCGCTCTCATTAGGAAGACGATCATGCAATTCAAGTAAGAACCCAGTGAACCGTTCTGGAGGTACTTTGAACGCTTTAAAGACCTCCTTGTCCAATGTCCACATCATGGAATAGAGAAATGGCGACAATGTCAAATTCTTTATGACGATTTAGACTATTCCACCAAAACCCTCTTAGAAAGTATGTGCCAAGGGGGTTTCTTGCAGAAAGATGAAAATGAAGGATGGGATTTGTATGAAAATCTTGCTGAGAAGACCATCCAATGGGAATCTGCTAGTAAGACCTCTAGGAATCCTAACTCCATCTCTTCAAAAGGAGGTCTCCATTCTTTCGAATCATCCATCGCTAATGAGGCTAAGTTAGCTAACCTGGCTAGAAGACTGGAAGCTCTAGAAACGAAAGAATCAAGTCCAGTCAATCAAGTCAGCCCGAACCAATTTTCAACCCCGGGCTGCACTTACTGTCAAGCCATGAATCATGTGTTCGAGGAATGCCCTGTGTTCCATGCTCGGCAACTCTACCATGAAACGATGAATGCGGTCTTTTCAAGGCCGAACAACAATCCTTACGCACCAACGTATAATCCTGAGTGGAGAAATCACCCTAATTTCTCATGGAGCTAAAATAACTCTGACCATTCACGATTAAATTATGCTAGCCACTTCCATCATGGTAATAATTCTTCCAATCATCAACCCAACTTCTCCAATTTCCATAATAATTCTCCCAACCATCCACCTAACTTTCAAAACTATCAACAGAACTTTCCTAACCAAGCTCCATAATCCTCCTTCTAGAATCCTCAACTAGAAAGGAGAATGACTGACTTTGAAAGAAACATGGAAAGATATATGAAAAACCAAGATTCTCTCATGCAAACGATCCAGAGGTTAGAGGTTCAAATGAGTCAACTAGACACTCCACAGAATGAGAGATAGAAAGGTACCCTGCCTAGTCAGCCAATAACCAATCCGAGGAATTCTCAATAAGCTCATTTGGCTGAGGATAATTCATTAAATCAATGTAATGTTGTTCATACATTGAGGTCAGGAAAGAAAGTTGATAACCAACTGTCAACGTCAACCAATCCCATTCAGCACAACCACAATCAAGCTTCCACCTCATCTAAATCAAATTCTTTCAATTCTGACGAATCTGAAAAAGATAAGTCAGCCAGTCAGGTGCACCAGCCTATAGTACCATTTCCCAATAGGCTGAAAAATAACAAACAAAATCCTCACATGGACAAGATAATTGAGATATTTAACCAAGTGAAGATAAATGTGCCACTTCTTGATGCCATCCAACAAGTCCCTTCCTATGCTAAGTTTCTTAAGGACATGTGCACTAAGAAGAGAAAGACTAATGTACCCAAAAAGGTCTTCTTAGCCACTAACATTAGTGAGCTCCTATCGGGTCCGATCCCTGTCAAGTACAAGGATCCAGGTAGTCCCACCATTGCCTGCATAATAGGACAAGCCGACATTAGTCGTGCACTTCTTGACTTGGGGGCATGTATCAACTTGCTTTCATTCTCAGTTTATCAACAACTCGGGTTGGGCGATCTTAGTCCAACTCGAGTCACCATCCAACTGGTTGACCGTTCTATTAAAGTTCCAAAAGAGGAGATAAATGATGTCCTGATCCGGGTAGGAGAGTTTATTTATCCTGTCGATTTCATAGTTCTGGAGACACAACCTGTGTCCAACTCTAATCATAGGGCTCAAACTCTTGTTATCCTAGGGCGACCATTCCTTGCTACTGCCAATGCCATCATCAATTATAGGAATGGGTCTATGAGGTTAACCTTTGGGGACATGACTAGAGAAGTCAATGTCTTCAATCTAGGAAAACAACCCCGCGATATCGAGGACCAAATATTTGAAGTCAACCTAATTGAGAACTTGACAAGTGAACATGGGGAAGAATTGGATTTAGAAACAGAGTGTGACTTCGGGTTAGAGTCTGACGACTTTAATCTTGATCAGGTTATAGATTCTGTTGTGAATTGGGCCTCAAGCCCTATTTCACCAACAATGGAGCCAACAGATTTGACTAGTCCTTCTAGTGAGCCTTCCACTTCCTTAGAATTGAAAGTCTTACCTGCGCATCTCAAGTACGCCTATCTAGGCGAACAAAAGACCTTTCCTGTCATCATTGCCTCCCATTTAAATGACGGGAAAGAAGAAGATCTGAAAGCTATTCTAAGAAAACATAGGGAAGCCATTGGGTGGACTATGACCGATATCAAGGGATTAAGTCCGACCATCATTCAACATCGCATTCGTCTCAATGAAGATGCCACACCTAAAAGAGACCCACAGCGTAGGTTAAACCCTAAAATGCAAGAGGCTATTCATGCTGAAATTATAAAACTCTTAGACAATGGGATAATTTATCCCATTTCTGATAGCCAATGGGTCAGTCTTGTCCACGCGGTTCTGAAGAAATTCGGTTTCACCGTAGTGGAAAATGAGAACAAAGAGTTGGTTCAAACTTGACTTCCCACGAAGACCCGAGTTTGCATCGACTATAGGAAGCTGAATGCTGCAACTCGTAAGGACCATTTTTCACTTCCCTTCATTAATCAAATGCTTGAACGTTTGGCGGGTCACTAGTATTACTGTTTCTTGGACGGTTACTCGGGTTATAACCAGATCCCTATCGCTCCTGAGGACCAAGAAAAGACTACATTTACATGTCCATTTGGGACATTTGCTTATCATCAAATGCCCTTCAGCTTATGCAATGCCCCAGCAACGTTTCAACGTTGCATGTTGAGTCTTTTCTCTGATATGGTAGAACGATTCTTAGAGATCTTTATGGATGATTTCTCCATCTACGGAGATTCATTCACTCAATGTCTCCACCATTTAGAACTCGTCCTCTAACGTTGTGCTGAGAAAAATCTGACACTGAATTTGGAGAAATGCCACTTCATGGTAAAACATGGAATTGTCTTAGGTCATGAAATCTCCAAGAAAGGAATTGAAGTGGACAGAGCTAAAATTGAGGTTATTACTAAGCTTCCCATGCCCAAATGCATTAAGGACATTAGATCCTTCTTAGGACACGCTGGTTTTTACCGAAGATTTATCAAGGATTTTAGCAAAATTGCTAGGCCCTTGACTAATCTGTTAGCTAAGGATGTGTCCTTCACTTTTGATGCTGAATGCATGAATTCTTAGGAGAAGCTTAAGAGAGAGCTTATTTCTGTACCAATCATATCTGCACCGGATTGGTCTAAGCCGTTCAAAATCATGTGCGATGCTTCTGATTTTGCCATAGGTGCTGTCCTAGGATAACGCATTGATAACAAGCAGCATGTGATTTACTACTCTAGTAGGACTCTCAATGATGCTCAATTGAACTACACTACGACTGAGAAGGAATTCTTAGCAGTAGTATTTGCCTTAGAGAAATTTTGTCCCTACCTACTAGGGTCCAAAATCACTATTTTTACCGATCATTCTGTGCTTAGGTACCTCATGATGAAGAAGGATGCCAAGACCCAACTCATTCGTTGGATCCTCCTTCTTCAAGAATTCGATCTTGAGATTCAAGATAAGAAAGGCATAGAAAATGTCATTGCTGACCATCTCTCACGAATCCCTAATTCTCCATGCTACGAATTACCCATAAATGAGGATTTTCCTGATGAAAATCTCTTAGCTATCTCGAGGGAACCTTGGTTTGCTGATATAGTGAATTACTTAGTCACAAATCAAACTCCGTCTCATTGGTCCAAAAACGATACATACCGGTTCTTATCCCAAGTTCGTTATTTCTTTTGGGAGGAACCGAATCTTTTTAAGTACTGTTCTGACCAAATTATTTGGAGATGCATTCTCGTGAGGAGGTTAAGAGTGTTCCATCCTTTTGTCACGAACTTGCATGCGGTGGACACTTTGGTCCCCGTAAGACTGCTGAAAAAGTGCTACAAAGTGGGTTTTATTGGCCCACTTTGTTCAAGGATGCTTATGAATTTTGCAAGACGTGCCCTAGATGCCAAATGGTAGGAAGGATTTCAAACCAAAATATGATGCCCCTCAACCCAATTCTACAAATAGAACTCTTTGATGTTTGGGGCATCGACTTTATGGGTCCATTTCCTAATTCATTTGGGAACCAATACATATTGGTTGCTGTGGATTATGTGTCCAAGTGGGTAGAAGCCATTCCTTGTAAAACTAATGATAACAAAGTTGTCATAAAGTTTTTGAAAGAGAACATTTTTTCACGCTTCGGAACCCCTCGTGCTATCATCAGTGATAATGGCACTCACTTTTGCAATAGATCTTTTAAAGCTCTTATGCAAAAGTATGCCATAACTCACAAGTTGTCCACACCTTATCATCCTCAAACCAGTGGGCAAGTTGAGGTTTCCAATAGACAAGTCAAGCTTATCTTGGAGAAAACTGTGAACCAAAACCGGAAAGATTGGTCCATCAAACTTGTAGATGCTCTATGGGCCTACAGAACCGCTTTCAAGACGATTCTAGGAATGTCTCCTTATAGGTTAGTCTATGACAAACCTTGTCACTTGCCCGTTGAGTTAGAGCACCAAGCCTTATGGGCAATCAAGCAGCTGAATTTCGACTTGACTAAGGCCGGTGACCTTTAGAAATTACAAATTTCCGAATTGGAGGAATTGAGAAATGAGGCCTATGAAAATGCTAGGATCACTAAAGATAGAGTCAAGATTTTTCATGACAATCACATCATAAGAAAAACCTTTGTCCCTGGACAAAAAGTCTTACTCTATAATTCTAGGCTTCATCTTTTTTCAGGAAAATTGATACCAAGATGGACTGGGCCATTCGTTGTAAAAATCATATTTCCACACGGTGCAGTTGAGATCAGTGACACCAAGAATGGAAATGACTTTAAGGTAAATGGTCAACGCCTTAAACCTTTCTTGGAATCGGTGCCGGTAAATGAAACGGCAATAGGTCTTTTTGACCCAGTGTATCGGTAACTTTCCTCCTTTCCATTTTATTTCATGCATTTATACATTTCTTTCATACATTAGGGACAATGCATGAGATAAGTGTGGGCAAGGGTTCTAACATGACTGATATAAAAAAAAGAAAAAAACATATAAATATTAAAAAAAAACTTTTTTGAAAGGGTACAACAATATTTTGATATATTTTTGTAAGAAATTAAGTCAATTTTAAGGAATAGGAGAATCATAATTAGGATTTCTTACACTTGATCAAAATAAGATAACTTGTTTGATTTTTAGGGTCAGGAAGAAAATTTGTGAAAGTAATTTAGTCTTGATATTTTCCTTGATGACATATGCACATTAAATACACTTACACACTTAGGGCTTAAAAACAGAGACTCTTATGCCTTATAAAAAAATATATTATGAAAAAAAAAATAAGTCTAATTATTGATTAGCTAGGTGCTTTGGCCTAAGCAACCCTTAGTATTTATGCCAAAGATAACTAGATAAGTTTGAAAAAAAATGTGTATATAAATCCTCTGATTAAGCTGGGTATTTATGCCTCATGAAGCATAAGTATTCACACCTAAAAGGGGTACATCGTATAAATAAAAGCCTTGGTTTCGTAGCCTTATCTGCTCGAATGTTTAAGTCCTTAGGGGTGTTTTCTCACCTGGTGCCCTAAAATTGTCCGGTTTGGGTGTCACCGACTGAATGCTCATTACATGGGCAGATTAGAAAGCCTAATAAAATTGAAGAATAAATTTCACCAAACATATAAGGCGTAGGAGTTAATGTTAAACAATCCTTAGTCAACTTCACAGTCACGATGGTGCATACGACTCAGGGTAAATTAATAGATTAGATGAGAAGTACAATTTAATTCCTTACTTTAATTGATGACATGTTTTTGAATAGAGACTAAGTTAAAGAATGAAAATTTTGATATTCCTATAACTTATAGATTACTTAAAGCCTTACAAATATACTTCAAATATTTTCTCTTTTCAAAATGCTTTTCGAAAATACTAACTTTTTTTCTCTTTCTATTTGGATTTTGTGGGTGCAATCCACTGAAAACCCTCACGAGACAAAACTCGTCCTCTAGGGGTAACCTAAATGTTTAACGGCTTGTTGCACATGCTCAGTGCAATCGAGTGACCTGCGAAAGTGGTCTAATAAGCCTTAGTATAGTTTAGATGTTTTGCTCGAGGGCGAGCAAAAGATAAGTGTGGGGGTGTGATTAGTCACATATATTGCATTTACATTGTCACCTTACCATACTTTTTAGCTAATAAATCCTATTAATAAGTCTTCTTTTTCTTTGTTAAATGTAGGCCCAAGTGCTAAAAGAAAGAAAAGAGAAACAAGCCCAAAAGCCCATCAAATTCTGATTTAATTCAGAATAAATTCGAAATGAAGAAATCAGGGCAAAATCTTGGCATATCAAGAGATTGAGAAGAAACCTCCTTGAATCAAGCGGTTGAAGCCACATAATCAAAGGCTGTTTTGTCAACTTTTGGAGCAGAAACAAGAAAACCAGAAGAAGATACGGGAAATACAACAAACCAGAGTTCTCCCCCAATTGGGTGTGGCCACCTGGCCACACTAGGGCCGCGGAAACGCGGCCCAAGCCACGTTTCTGCAGCCAAGTAGAGGTTGTTGGGGGAGCGTTTGCTCCCCCAATCTTCCCGGGATCCTCCCCTTGTGGTTTTTCCCTATAAATACTGGTTTCAGCAAAGAAAAATGGGTGAAGACTAGGATTAGAATTTGTGTTTATTTTCTAAGGATTTAGGTTCTTTGTTAACTAGCACAAAAGTTGTAATCTTGTTTTTTTAATTTGTAGCCCAGTATCAAAACTTGTGAGAGAGAGGAATTGAGTGCTTGTACTTGAAGATTGAAGTGACATCAATACAAGAGTCGAGCCGCGTTTTCTTCCACTTGTAGTACGGTATGGTTTGCATTATTTCTATACTTTCTTCTTCGTTTTCCATGGGCAACTAAAACAGTTTTCTGAGCTCGCTATTGTAACTCTCTCTTGTTCTTCTTCTCTTCTGTTTTTAAAAGAAAAAGACCCAATGAATTATCTGTATGCCTTACTTAAAGCCTTTCTTTTTGAAAGTGTTCTTGAAGGCACATGAGCATGGGTTTGGATTGTTAAACTCTCACTTCTTTCATGAACGTCTCTTGAATTGTTTTTACTTCATTCTTGCTTCTTCGTACTTGATGATTTAATATTCAATTCTAAACGATTTCTCGAAGAAAAGACTAAACTCTTCCAACCATCTTATGTGCTTTACTTCAAACTTTCTAAAATTCAACTTTATGTTTGGCCTGTGATCAATTTAAGGCACTTAGGATTTCAATAGAAGAATGAACAATTGAGTAGTGAGATAGTGAGCCCAGATTTTCTTCATTATTATATTCAACAAAACAATCTTCGAACTTTTTAAATCACCTTCTCCAAAACCTTTTCTAAAGTTGCAATTTCTCATTTCATCACCTCTTTCTTT
Source organism: Agave tequilana (assembly GCA_038442645.1). Taxonomy (NCBI): domain Eukaryota; kingdom Viridiplantae; phylum Streptophyta; class Magnoliopsida; order Asparagales; family Asparagaceae; genus Agave; species Agave tequilana. The sequence goes on from JAVJIF010021681.1 coordinate 48,383, forward strand.
CCATTCTCTTTTCCATAAAAAGAACAAACACAATTCTTTGTTTTTAAACAATTCACCGAAAAGCTTCCATTGCATTCCTCCTCGTGAACACGACCCGTTAGCCACAAGCTACACGGTATATTCTTAAACTCTTTGATTGTTCTTTCTTTTAGCAATCATCTACGAAAGCTAGACCATTCTCTTTGGTATATGGGTGTGAAGCTGTACTCCCACTAGAAATCCAGATCCCATCTCTACACGTCGCTTTAACAGCAGAGATGACAAATGAGGAGAAGCATCAACTGCGACTCCAAGAGCTGGAGGCTTTGGGCGATAAACGTCTACAAGCTCAACAACAAATCGAGCTCTATCAAGCTCGAATTATCAGAGCCTTCAACAAGAAAGTCAAGGAGTGGACTTTCAAGAAAAGTGACTTTATCTTAGCCATCAGAAGACCCACGGTAATGGCATATAAGACAAAAGGGAAATTCTAACCTAAATGGCAAGGACCATTTGTACTGGAGTCGGTCTACTCAAATGGAGCATATCGCCTCATAACCCAGATAAAGATACGCTCAAGATGCCAATCAATGAAAAATTCTTGAAGAAATATCATCCTTGATAGCATTCGTCTTCTGGTCAGGTTAATACTACACCTCTGATCAAAATTCCAGATCCAAGATGTTTGAAAGAACGCCAAAGAAGAGCTTCTTTCTTCCTCCACTGGAACACATCACGATCGATCGACGTCGAGCTGATCAAGCGCTGGTTACATCATGATGCATGATGTAAACATTGAAGAAGAAACAAAATGCAAAACTTCAATTTTAGCTTTGTTACTCTTCTCTAGTGTACTTATGGACATCTGACACCTCCGACAGCTAAGGATAGAGGAAAATGTTGGCTTTTAAGTTTAAAATAAGTCCTCGACAACTTATCAAGCTGAGGGGAATAGCAAGGCTAGGCCAACTCAAATGGTAGTTGGTAAAGGCACACCAAATCCGCTGATAGCTAAGGTTTTGCTAAATATCCTAAGGGACTTGGTCCCATCCTCTCCTCCAAAATCTCCTACCAATTCTCTTTCACAAAATTGTAGGGCCACAAAAATACCTGGATTCATTTCTCCAATAAAATGAGCTGGGACTTGTCACGTTAACAGTAAACCTTTGACAAACTAGATTTTTCGATCCCTAGTGGATTCAGTCTAGATAATATTAAATCTCTGACAATGAAACTCAAAAAAAAATCTCAGCTGTTATTTTAATATTACACCTCTAGCGGTGAATCTCCCATGTCCCCAAGAAATTAATGATTGTCACGTTAATATTACACCTCTGACAATTCATTTTGTTTTTCCACCAAAAGTCCCCTACCAATTCTCTTCCATAGAGTGGTAGGATTACAAACGCAATCATTGTTAAGTTTAATACCACACCTCTAATAATGAAAATTTTCAATACTCCCCAGCGAGTACAAACGTCACTTGTCTCTCCTCTACATGGAGTCACAAGTCTTCAAACTTATCAAGTTAACACTACACCTCTGACATTCCAAACTCCACTTTCCTCAAAATTGCTCATATCGCAAATTAATCTCTGTCAAGTTAACACTACACCTCTGACATTTCAAACCTTACTTGTCAATTCTAGAATGATAAGTCCTTAAAATTGTTCATATCGCAAATTAATCTTTGTCAAGTTAACACTACACCTCTGACATTCCAAACTCCACTTGTCGATTCTCATTAATAGAATGGCAAGTCCTCAAAATTGCTTATATCGCTTGTCAAGTTAACACTACACCTCTGACATTTCAAACTCCACTTGTCAATTCTCATCTATAGAATGACAAGTCCTTAAAATTACTCATATCGTAAACTAATTTTTGTCAAGTTAACACTACACCTCTGACATTCCAAACTCCACTTGTCAATTCTCATCAATAGAATGGCAAGTCCTCAAAACTGCTCATATCATAAGTTAATCCTTGTCAAGTTAACACTATACCTCTGACATTCCAAACTTCACTTGCTAATTCTCATTAATAGAAGGGCAAGTCCTTAGAATTGCTCATATCGCAAATCAACTCCTATCATGTTAATATTACACCTCTAACAAATTACTATTAAGTTTAACACAACACCTCTAACAGTGATTAAATTGCCTGCCAAGTTTAATATTAAACCTCTGACAGGCACTTTTCCTCAGGCTTCCATATCGAAGCTGAGATGAGCGCTGCTAAGTTTAACATCACACCTCTAGCATCCAGTCCATTGTTAAGTTCAATAATACACCTATGACAATGACTTTCCCTTGAACTTCCCTATCAAAGTCGAGATGACAATGCCAAGTTAAAAATTTACACCTCTAGCATTATCTTCACTATCAAGTTTAACACTATATCTATGACAGTGATGTTTTCAGTTTTCCCAAATGAAGCTGAAATTCCCATTGAACAAAGTTAATATCACACCTCTAGCTCACATTCTTGTCAAGTTAATACCACACCTCTGATAAGATCTGATTCAACTCGTTAAGTTAATATTACACCTCTAGCGATAAAAATTCTCCTAGATTCCCAACGGGTCTAGTCTCACTGGTTATTCTCATTAACAGAATAGCAGGTCCACTCAAAAGCACTGTTAGGTTAATATTATACCTCTAGCAATGTTTTCATCAAATCTCCAGCTGATTCCTAGTTACATTAATACTAAACCTTTGATGAATACTAAGTTGTAATGCTCCGTAGGGGTGAAAACTCTACTTATCATTCTCATCGGTGGATTGACAAGTGCACAGAAATAATCCCAATTCACTTGCTAAGTTAAATATCACATTTCTAGCAAGTCAAGAGTTCTACTTCTATTTGTCTGAATTTCACTGCAAAAAGGAATTCAAGACATATAAAAAATATTGTCACTTTTATTGATATTCAAACATATGAAAGTGATACAAGGCGCTCTCTTATACAGTAATATTGAGTGTTACAACAAAGAAGTACAAAGAAGTCCCTCTCGCTCAGTGAAAGGTCGCACACACTCCTCAAAACATCGCACTCACTCCTCAAAACATCTACACCTCTCCAAATCCAAGATGTTTGGAAGAACGCCAAAGAAGAGCGTCTTTCTTCTTTCACTGGGTCATATCACAGTTGATCAGTGTTGAGCCGATCGAGCATTGGTTACATCATAATGCATGATGTGAACATTGAAGAAGCTCATCGTTAATTGGAAACAATGGTGTTTCTCGAGGTCGAAATGCAAGAGAGTATTCTGATTCCACCCGACCAACTGGTGTGGGCTGTAATCCTTTGCTTAATGGCAGATTTTGCCACCAGAAAACTAGATCTTCCTTAATCAAAATTGGCAAAGGGAGGATCCGAGACCTTTATGGTGACATCCTCTTTCCTGTGGCCTTCAAAGCCGCCATACCCACCACCATACCCACTGTGACCAAGACGAGGCATTGTTGGTGTGTCATGTCCAATAAGGCCTTGACGGGTATCAGTAATTGCACAGATCCTCCTCGCCTAAGAACTGGAGCTTTGATTTCCCGAGTGCCTGCCGACTGAACATGCTAGCCGGTCAAAATATTCTCCCATGAGCCCAGCAAAGATGCAGAAGACTGACTGAGGCTGCCAGAACCTAGAAGGAACAAAGACCCAAGGGATAAAATTCTGTGAAGACAGGAACAGAAAATCTGAGGTGCAAATGCAAGACTGAAGTCATGAACTCCAGATGCAGAGTTAACCAGTGCAGAGAATATGGATCCAAATGCAGTCTGGTTTTAGACTTGCGTCCAAGCTGTGAAGACGCGAGGCATAAATTAAAAATGTAGATGTGGGTCTTAAAAACTACCCAAGGTAACTTCAAGACGCAGAGTTCGTCACACTCGCGTCTGAGACGCAGGGGTTGCCACATCCGCGTCCAGAAGTCTCAAAAGAGCATACTTAAAATTCTCTAAGTCAAGAACCCCAAGCACGTGCTTCATATACAAAGCCTGTATTTTAAGATCCAAATGCAGAGTTTATCACACTCGCGTTTGAAGAACTTGTGACTTAGATTTTTAAAGTCAATAAGCATGCGTTTTTTCAAGAAGTCTGAAAGGTGCGTCTACCGAACACAGGCGCATCAATTAGATTTCAAGGGAAAATCAAGAGATAGAATCACTTCAATGGATGGGGAAGACAGAACTTTAGGGGGACTGAGTATTTCTTGGCAAAAATATATATATACTCAAGGAAGAATTCTCTAGAACTTCACTTGTCAAGGCACGGTTTAGGAGCTGGACTTTATTCATCAAGGCACAGCCGAAAAAGCACTTAAGCAATACTTTTTGATCTTGAAATCACTTGACAGTGATAATTTTCAGAGAAGATTGAAGGAAAGCATGGAAGCTTTGGGTTCTTACTGTTCATCAGAACACATGCCCTTGAAGGGAAGACAGAAAATCAAGACGAAGTCCTTCAGAGCGCATGCTCATAAAGGAAAATAGTGTAGATAAAGGACTGTTAAGAGGCTGAGGCCTATTTATAGGTAGGCCATAAGACTTATAATTAATGACATAAAAATCAAAGCCATCAGCCTTAATGCCTGCACGGACATCAAATCCAATGCGGAGGTGACACGTGGATCGTTACTCCAGGAAACACCAATGACACAAATCCCCAACCATCAACGCCAACGTGGTATTAAAAGATCCAACAAGTTCTTTAAGATGGATAGCATGTAACGCTTCAGAGTTGCGTCCTACAATTCACGTCCATTCAAAAGAAATGAAGGTTGTGTCCCAAAGTCCGCATTCTTGCACAGACTTAAAGGCTGCGTCCTTTCATAAGAAACCACAACTGCGTCTCATTAAGCGATCCAGAACTGCATCCTCTTAGTGATCCAGAGCTGCGTCTCCTCAGTAAACCAGGACACGTAACACAATAATTCAGAGTTACGTCCTGAAGTTAACGTCCATTCACAAGACTTGAAGGCTGTGTCTCGAAGTCCGCGTTCTTACACAGACTCAAGGGCCGCGTCCATAAGTCCGCGTCCTTTCACAAACCTAAAGGCCATGTCCCCTTTATCAAGAACATAGGTTTGCGTCTCAGAACCGCGTCCTCTCAAGGGGCCAGAGTCACACCTCTCTTGAGCCAGATCTGCGTCCCTGGCAAACAGCTGAGATTTGCGCGTCTTTCTTGATGAGCCAAAACTGCGTCTCCATCAACAGTTCAAAGTTGCATTTTTCATGTCCGTGTCTCAATCACAAACTCAGTGCAGCCTGAGTTTATCATTCATGACCGTGCCCTGACAAAACCACCAAGGACTGTGTTTTCACAAACAGTCAAGGGTTGCGACTATGAAAGCTGAGTTCATCCAGGCAACAAAGAGTCTGTCTAATTCTCAAAGATAAAGAAAGGATAAAGACGAGACAAGAATTTGATAACTTTTATTTTTTTTGACTTAAAAATGATAAAAATAACACAAACAATCTTATTTGACAAATGGAGTGTTATGGAAAAATAGGAAAATACAAAAAGGAGAAGGAGGCTAATAATCCTGCTCCACTATAGAATGGATCTATTCTCGGAGGCACTGCAACTCCTGCTGACGTGCCTTCTCGGCTTCCACAAGAGCCTGAACTCGCAACTCTTCCTCCTACAAGAATCTCTTCGTAGCCAGCTGTGACTGAAGAGACTCCAACCTGGAGGAATGAACAACTAGGTTTTCTTAAACCTGCATCTTGGCAGTCTCTTCCAGCTTCTTTCTGGTGACAGCAAGTTTCTACTCGTTGACTTGAATCAAGGCTTGCGCCTTAGTAATAGCAACCTGAGCAGTAGCGATAACTTGCTCCGCAATTTGGATAACGACCTCAGATTCCTTCGAATCGTCAACCAATCTTTGGTAGTCGGCATGGAAGTGCTGGAGATTATGAGCTTCTTTAGCCATTTGCTCCTCTATCTCTTTTCGCTCGTGTTCTTGAGTGGCGAGGAGCTTACCTAGCATCGACCGAGCCTCATCCATCGAGCTAGTCTTCTCTAGGGTCTTTAGCTCCCACAAGTATATCCCCAGCTGTTCAACCAGCATCAGATACACCCTAGCTTGCGCAGGGCTTCCAGTATGATGGATGTTCTTGATTTGATTCTCAAGAAGCATTCGAGTAATCTCGAAGGAACTTCCCCCGAAAAGGACCAACTCAATGCAAGACTTCATGGAGGCGAAAAATTGTTGCACCATTTGATGCGCCAGTTCTTCAATGAAGTCAGTAGTTGGAGACGACCCTGCCAGTGCACTCTCAGATCCCATCTCTATGACGGGATGAGTAACACCCACAGAAATGAGAGTTGACTCAACTTGTGCAGGGACGAGGCCGACAACAGAATCTTCTGACAATGCGGCTGAGGCTAACACCTCCAGGACGTCTGTTGTGGTAGCTCCCACAGCAACAAAGGCAGCAGCAAACTCTACGACACTGGGTTCACCGGCCGAAGTTTGAACTGCGCTATCCTCTGCGCCAATGCTTGCCATAGGATCCTCTACTTGAGCTACTCTAGTGCTCTCTGCAAACCATAACATTAATGTTAGTGATAATGATGAAAAGGAGAGTATTTAGCACGTCCGTATTCTCTTACCAAATTGAGGATCTAAAGATGGCAAATCTCTAGATAAGCCACTTGGGGATGAGGCTTCTCCGACCTTGGTGGTTGCACCCTCATGAGGCACTCCGCCAGCGGGAACTTTGAGGCCTGTTTGTTGGGCCAGCTCCTGGATCATCTCCTCAATTTGAGAAGAAATTGTGACTTCACTACCGGCAGTGAGTCCTGCAGAAGAAATTCAAAAGGAAATATTAAAACACTTTCCCAACCTGATGGAGGAGAATAAAAGAAATACCCTCAGCGGTGGCAATCTCTCCGCTGGTGGAACTATCGCAGAAACGTCCCCCTGCATCTCTTCCTCTGATATATGTGAAAATTTTCTCATATCAGGAAGAGTGGGTTCATCACCGAAGTTGACTTCTTCGCAAGAATAATATTCACATTCCTCGGATGATGAAAACGACAATCAAACCCAAGAAGCCTCAATGATAGAGGCTTTACCACTGAGTACCCCGGTAGTAGGGCTGGGTTCAATAACCCACGAAGTAGGCATCAACACGCTAGGAGACCCAGGCTGTTGCACCTCCTCTCTTCTCTCTTGAGCTAAAGAGGGTCCAGGCTGAGTTGAGACTCCCAACATCATCCCTCTCTACTAAGTCAACTTCAGGCCGTTCGACCCCTTTGGCCATGACGGGTTCACCCACAGGCTCTCCCTCTGATAGGATCACAGGACCCCTACTATGTAGACAGCGAGAGCAAAGAGACGGGACTGCCTCCTCCTCCTCCTCTTCTTCTTCCTCCTGCTCCTTAACATCAGGAGGGACCACTTCGGGCATCTGGGTCAAAACTTCAGCCTCAGATCTTCCCCTAGCCTTCTTCGGGCTGGGCTTACCCTGGGAAGTAGAGCCACTAGGATGTTTGGTCACAACTTACTGACTCCTTTTGGTGGGTTGCTCCTTAGTCATTACTATCTGAGGCTCTGGCTCTGCTGCTGCTATCCCTGTGCGGCTGACCTCCCTCCTAGACTTGCTCCCTTCTCCTTCTCTGCTTCTTGGTACTCGTTCATCCTCCACATCTGCAACTTGGACCCTAACTTGGTTTTGTATATGGATTTGATGCCCCTAATACACGAAGTATTTATTCCAAACCCGGGCACCTGATTTGCCATGAAGTACCATGAACAAAAGCCAAAACTAGCATAAAAGTTAGGAGTCTTGTGAGGAAGAGTAAAGATAGCTCCGGTTCCCCCCGCTACGCTGTAATACCAGGCCCGGGCTCCTTCAAATAGATTCCCACTAAAGCAAAGGCATGGATTTGGGTTGCCAATATATAACTGGTCATAACCAAACTGTCGGGCAAACTGGCAAGGCATATAAGGCTCCAACGTGCAGGAATTCCCTTGCCTAAACACCAAGTACCCAGGTGGATGTTGATCAGCCACCAAAAGACACCACAGGATAATCGAGTGAAGCCATCTAGGGTTTCAGAATCTGTAAATTTGTCCCCATATGATGCATCATGAACTCGGGGAAGCACCTATCTAACTGATAGTTGTTCCATTCAGAATTGTCTTCCGAATATAGAACATATAATATTGCAGCCAACTTGACTTCTCCAATCGCTGCATGTAGGGTGTGAAACCCTCGGAGGGATATACCGCCATCATCAATGAAGGGCAGTGCATAACAAACCAGGCCATCAGGTACGTCTATGGGAGCTCGACTCTAGGATTGGGAGTCTTGACCAAGGGACGACCGTTAGAATCCGTAACGGAGTGCCCATCTGCGTTCACAATGGCTTCCACTTAGTAGAAGCTCTTTACTAATGTGCACAACCCGCTCTGTATCCCGGCTACCATCGCCGGAAGGAGGGCGATAGACTTCCCATGGGCAAGCAAGACCGTCAGGTATACCACATTGGTGACGATCATCTCATGGGGCAGCATTGGCACTACACATCACTTTAGCCATAACATAAGGAAACTCGCCAACAGAGCCCGATCAGATATTGGATTTCTGGCTTGATGATGGAAGCTCTCGAAGACCGTGTCTAGTTTGAAGATGTCTTCATTAGACTCGGTGGTGTAGGAATCGGTGGAGGCACTGATTCTTTCAAAAATGTCCTCATCAGGGCTGGGAGCTAGCCTGGACATCAGGGTAGCCTTATTCACTCCAGGGAACAGATAAGTCGCTCAGGACATCTGCTTGACTCCCCCGTTCCTCCATCCGATTAACTACATGCAAATGTGAAAGTGGCACAACACTTCCCAATACATCTCGTATACTAGAGGATCGCTCTTTTTCAACAGATACAATTCCTCGATTGACGGGACGTACTCCTCGTATAGGGCATCTCCAATCACTAGCCCAGGGACTTCATACATCTCATGAAGGGCGAGTCCCATTTTCCCCCAGGGGGTGAAGAAGGTGCAAGTCTCTGGATTGTAACGCTCGAGGACAGCATAAAAGTGTTGCGTGCTTTGCGGAAGGCCATATTGAACAGCTCTAATAGCAGCCTAGCCTGTAGGAGAAGGTCACCAAGTCTGCCAAGGCAAACCCTACCATTCTACACCACCAGTGCTTGTCAGTAGAATGAATCCAGCCAGTTGCACGATATTCAGAAGGAAAGTCACCCCCACCTCCAGGAATTGTTGAATGAAGGTGGCTCCAAGCTCGGGGTCTCTCCCTTCGGGTACTCAGTCCTGACCAAGCCAGGGTACAACCCCAGCACAGACCTCCCATGTCCGATGGTGTAGGCTTCATGGAAGCCTATCTTGCTCAAAGGGACTATAGAGTATGGCTTGACTAAGTCCCAATCCATTATCTGACGCATAGACATGTGCTGTAGATAGGCCAGGGGATATGTCCTCTCCATGTTCAGATGGAAGAACTTTCTATCGCCAACTAGGCGGAGTCATTTGTAGTTCCCGTCATAAAGGGCATCTTCATCTTCTTCGATTGAGTCACCAAAGAAGAAGGCGGGATTCCTCAGTAGAGCGTGGGAATCCGACTCAAACTGGCCATCAGAAAGGAACTCCCGAAGCGTCAGCATACTGGCCCTACTGATCCTATCTTTTCACTTCCTTGACTTACCAGTAGTCACAAGAGTAGTCCTCTGGAGCGCAAAGGTCAAATTTGGGTCAGCACCACCTATGTGCCCAAAGTGGCACTTCTTGGGCAGAGGGCTAGAAGAATATCGCACTGCAAAGAAGACAACACTTAATCAGAAATCTAAAGGAAAATGGCTAAGTGTTTGAAACTCAAACGCGGGAATGAATCCAGAAGCAAAAATCAACAACACCCACATCTAAGCTCAAAGGACGCGAGGCTTGCATGAAGCCTGCATTTTAAAATCCACAACTTAGAAATTTTCTAAGTGTTGGATTCAGACGCAAGACTCAGTGAAACCCGCATCTGACCTTAAAGACTTGAGGATCAAATGAAGTCCACATCTGAACCTTCCTCACTTAGAGGAATTCTAAGTATGGGGATCAAAACGTAAGGCTCAACGAGGCTCGAGTTCGACAAGCAGATACAGACTCAACCTGATGAATCGAAGATGCGGAGGTCATCAAACCCACGTCTTGCCTATCTATGAAAGAGCCGCATTCGAAAATCAAACACGAGCATGAGTCTCGCGTTGGCGGTTCACATTCAAAAGGAACTTAAGAGTTAAGAAAACTCTTTAAGCCCCTTTAATGGTGAAACCAGTTCAGATGGTTTTATTACCTAAAATAAGGGCCTCTTGTGTGGAAGGACCACCCGTTGAACCTCTGGAGCTACAGCGCTCGAAGATGAGACAACATGTTTGGTCTTTGGTGCCATTTCAACCGTGAAATCGATGTTAAAGACAAAGAAAAGTGAAAAATGCTTTAAGCTTTTCTTAACTCTTGACACAAGGCTCAGCGGAGAATAAGAAGAGTCTAATGATGACTCTTAAAAGACTATTGTCTTTTTATAGACACAATGATCTGCAGAGATACGCGGCGCATGTCTCGAGGCTCAATCTTCGCCCGACGCGTGGCACGCGTCTTGATTGGACACGAATTTTGCGCGTCAAGAGAAAGACGTCCCCTTAACTCTGCCAGACACATGGCAATGCACCCAAAATGCGGGTCTTATGTTTAACAAAGCCGCATCCCTCCAAAGGTCACGTCTCTTGAGCAGAGTGAGAGCTGCATCTATTCAACAGAGTGAGAGCTGCGTCTTCACTTCAAAGACCGCGTCCCTCCAAAGATCGCGTCTCTTTAGTAAAGTGAGAGCTGCATCTATTAAATAGAGTGAGAGCTGCATCTTCACTTCAAAGACCGCGTCCCTTCAAAGGTCGCGTCTCTTCAGCAAAGTAAGGGACGCGTCTCCACTTCAAATGAGGACTGCTTCTCTAAAGCAATATGACCTCTGCGTCTACAAGACTTGCATTCAGTCTTCGCTCCTGCAATTAGTTCAACAGTACACTGGCACAAGCAGATGACTATTTACGTCCAGTTCAACAGTACACCAACGATCAGCTCACAGCACCGAGGAGGAGTGGATTGCATATCTAGACACTCACCATGATCATTTCTGGCCGCTTCAAAGGGTTTTTTTATAGTACACTCACAAGACCACATTCCAGACAAGACAAGATCAGGGTACCTCAAATGATTGTCAGTTCAATCATGATAAGTATGAATTCAACCAAAGTCCAAAGTATTTTGAAATCAGTCTCAGTCAACTACAGAATATCGAAAACTTTGGAGAGGGTTCTGTAGACTGTCTAAAAATCACTAAGGACAAGTCATCAGAAATCAGAGTCTAAACTCCAGACGCAAGGCTAATCATAGCCACTAGCGTTGCACCAACACGTAGAGCTTGAAAACCGCATCTTAGCATCACTGCAGTACTAAGACATGAGGGTCAAAACCCGCAGCTCTACTTCAGCGCAATAACCAAGACGCAGAGCCCGAAGCCCACGCCTCACATAAAGCTTTATGCAGAACTTGAACCTTACATTTCAACCAAATACAAAGCTCAAGCGTTGCCTCAACGGCTAAACGCGAGGCTTGAAGCCCGCGTTTTAACTACAGAGGAACCATGCGTCTCTGTTATAACTGCCCTCATTACTGGGTCAATTACTGCCCACGTAATGAGGGAGTTAACCCCCATTATGGAGAATTTTAGGGGATAGTTCTATCCCTGAAACCCCTATAAATAGCTCAGTTTGCTACTAAAGAGGGGTCGAGGTGTTTTGGTAGATTTGGAGAATCTTAATCAGAGCTTCTAACTGAGAAATACTTTATAGTTAAACTCTTCTAACAACTTGCTGAGTACAAGTTTGTTTTTGCCTCAAATCTCTTCGAAATTTTATTTGAGAGGAGCTACGCTACTCCGTCCATAGTCTGAAGAGAAGACTCCCAGAAGATTATGACGCTCACCCGGTCAACAGAAAACAAGATTCACTTTCCACTGTCACAGCAAGAACCCAGCATTAAACAAAGAGAAGATTTGAGCTTGAACATCTTCTCTCTCTTGTAATCAGAAGTTTTTTTTATTATTATTGTAACTTTCTTTATAGTCAAATAAAGAATTTACATGCCCTCAAATTTTTCCTATCAAATAAAAGCTAGTTTTCTTTGATTTTCCAAAAACTTTGAAACAATAAGAAGAAGCAAATTTGCCCAAAAACTTATTTAAAAACTCAGTTGAATGTAAGAAAATTAGCTTTTCAAAAACTTGTCAAAAATCATGCCAAAAACGCATTTATATAGGCAAAAATAAAAACAAGTCGTTAAGCTCAAAACACAGGTGTCCGTCGACCGGAGGTCGGCCGCCAACAGTCACATTTTTTCACCGTTGGGGATTATCGGTCGACCGGCCGATCGACCGATGAAATCAGAGTTCTATTGGGACAGTCGGTGCACGTCAGTCGACTGCTCGGTCAACTAGCTCTAGCCATCGGTCGACCAAGCGGTCGACTTGCAGCAGCCCAAAACCAATATTGAAGAGATTTTTAAAAGACATTTTGAAACCTATTTAAATTCCAATAAATTCCAACAAATTTCAAAAAAAATAAGTTCATTTAAATACAATGTGGCACAAATATATGTGATAAAAATCAACACATATTACAAACATATGACCTATTTTTGAGATATGAAAATTTAAGCTTAGAACAAAAGCTGTATTTTTTTCAAAAATTAAACTTCTAAATGAAAATCTGATTTTTTCAAAACTTGTATAAATACAAAAACAAGTTATTGAAACATATTTAAAGTATAATGTGTAAGAATATAATCCAATATATATAATAAATGATGTAGACTTGTTTTCGATAATAAGCATCAAAATAAGTTTTGATAAATACAAAACATAGACACATGAACTAAACTCACTAAAATAAGTTACTTAAACATTTATGAAGCAACAATGTATATGGATGAAATCTAATAAATGTATAAACTAATGTAAACTTGTTTTGATAAAATCTATTTATGAAACCAAAATGTATACTTGATAAACTAAAACTTAAAAACACATAGAAATAAGTTTTTATAAACAATTGAAGCTCTAATATGTATGGATAGGATCCATCACATATTCAAACTATAAACTTATTTTATTAAGATGAAAATCATACAAACATAAAATTGTGAAACAAAATGGTTTAAACCGAAAAACAAAAGTATTGATCTTGGAAGACAATGTTTAAACTTTGTGTGTGTGTGTAAGCTTGAGCAATCTAAAACTAATCTATACCTTATATAAGATATAAACTAACAAACGTTAGACACAAGTCTTCTTGTAGATCTTCTTCTTCAAGTAGACTTGATCCAAAACACGATCCTTGAGCTAGAATTTTATCTCGAGTACTTGATGCGATTTTGAAGCTTGAGCTCTTGAATCATCACGTGATAGCTTCAAAACTTGACTTTGAATCTTTTTTGTTAAAGCTAAACATCAACTATAATCTTGATCAATATCTAAAACTTGATAAACACAAGACCATTAGTACTATAACTACATTAGTTAGTCATCATCAAAACTAGAGAGATAGGCGGTAGATTCTAAGATTTTTATTTTGAAAATAGGATTGAATTTCTTGAATCTGATTTCTCCATGTACCTTAAAATAATATTTACTATTTTGAGAATTTTTGGATATCTTTTCGAGTTACTCTATTTTTTTAGCTTTCCGATGTTTTCAGTATTTTTCTAGATCTGGAGTTTATACCCGGATATTTTCATTCTATCTTTCCTTTACTTTTCCTTTCCTTTCCTTTCTTTTTTCTTTTTCCCTTTTTCTCCACCAAAACTTTTTCTTTTCTTTTTCTTTTCTTTTTCCTTTTTTCTCCTCCACACAACACCCCTAAAATATCTTCTCCCCTTCTTTTTTTAATTCCCCTCTCTCCTTCTCTTTTCTCTTTCTTTTCTTTTCTTTCTTCTTCCCCAACCCGCAACCAACGACAGCCTACCTCCCTCCTCCTCTCAAATTCTCTCTTCCTCTCCTCTAATTTCTCACTCTCCCATCTCAATCTGTATCTCTAACCCTTAATCTTATTCTCTCTCTTCTCTCATCTCAATCTGTATCTCTAATCCCCAATACCACCCCCTCCAAGCTTCCTCTCCTCCTTGGGGTGGCCGGCGGCTACCCCTGGGCCGGCGCATGGCTAGCGCGCTAGCGGTGACCGACGGCCAGGCGTGGCTAAGGGCCAGGAGGCCCCCTGTGCATGAGCAGAGAGGGGGCAGCAACTCCCTCTCTTGTGCTCTCTCTTATTTTACTCTTACTCTCTCTGTTCTGTCTCTCTCTCCCACTCTCAGTTTCTCTCTCTAACTCTCTCTTGCAATCCTTCTCTCCTTCTAACTGATTCTCTTTCTCACTCCTCTCTCCTCTCTCATTCTCTCTATAATATATATATTAATATATTATGGCGCGTGCACATGTTTCTAATATTTCGGGGATTTCGTGACTTTTTTGAAGATTCTTTAGGCGAGTGTCCTTGCCTCGTTCTGTGTTTCCCCACTTCAACGGGTTGAATTGTATTTCTAGAAAATTTGTATATTTGTATTTTCCCCATGTGTATTTGTATTAGTGTATTGGTGGATTGTATTGTATCAATGCGAATGTGTACTGTATTCTGTGGACTGTTGCCTATAAAAGTGTAGATATTATATTTATGCATGTGTGTGTACTAACAGTGCAGGTACCCTTGTACAGCCTAGCGGATTTTACCCACTCCTGGGATGGCTACCCAATAGGTTTTAGGCCTTGTACACTTATACGTTTTGTGGTAGCTACTGGGAGTGCGCTTAGACCCCGGGCTTACTCTAGCCTTCGGGCTTTCATTAGCCCATTTTTGAATTGGCTACCCAATAAATTTTAGGCTTTGTACCCTTAAGGGTTTCATGGTAGCTGCCGAGAATGCACTTAGACCTCTGGGTCTATCTTGCTTCGCCTGATAGGCATGCTTAGCACTCGGCGCTTTATCACTAGATTCGCCTAAGTGAAACTCTTTCGGATTTTAGACTCACATTTTAAGCCGAGTCGTCCCAGTAGCTCTGTTGAGCTCAACACTGTTTATTGTTCGTGCCTCCAGTTTGGTTAACTCCACTTGGATGTTTGCTTGCTTACTAATTGCCTACTTGACATTTTTTCTATTCTTCTATTAATGATTGTAAAGAGTTTGAAATCTTACTTATACTATTTTTCAGAGACTACATTATTTTTCAGTAATCGTACTAATATCTTATATCGGTATTATTTTCTTGTATTGCTTAACATACTTTCACTGGATGTGCTAACATTTTTCGTGCTGTCACTTGACACCTGCCTAATATCACCTGACCCCTGTCATGCTATCACCTGACATCCGACATAGCATATCTGACTCCTATAATTATCACTATATGAGAATGATGACCTGACATCTTGATATATCCTAATATATTTCAGTAAAAATCGAACTCTTGATACACTTGTATTCCTGATACTCCTGACTTGTTCCTACTCATTCCGTAATCTGATAATTATCTAATAAATTATAAAAATAGGACAACTTACATCGGGTCAGAGGAAACTGACAGATAGTAATATATTTGTGTTTTATAATGGTATTAGGTATGTTGTGCAACTAAATCTTTCGGTTCTACCTGAGGGCCTCTAGGTGGCCGAGAGGAGCACTGGCTCTCTACCTTTCTGGTACCATCCTGAAAGGGCAACCTATGAGACTCTCATGTATGCCTTGCAGCTGGTTTTATACACCAGACACCCTGGACTGTGGTCCCGGGCATGCACGGAACCCACTGTAAACATTGTTCATTTATACCCCCGTTGGTTTCCAATAACAACCTTACTTTACTTAGATGTTAATATATATGTGCTGGAACGCTAGTCCACATGCCTAACATCTGAGTAGCACAAGTAATAATAATAAAAGAGGCTAGTTAATAATCCATTGTGCGTTTTGCAACTCGGGTCGTATGGACCCGTGAGATATATGGTATATAGATTAGGGTTTCCTTATTTGGATTATTCCTTCGACGTACTTATCTCATGAACTGTAAACTGGGTTGTAACACTGGTTGTGCCGTATTTGCTTTCATCGGGTTTTATTTTTTATTTTTAATTTTATTTTTAATGTTATTATATTATATTATTTTTATTGTTATAACTTTCTACAAAGGATAAAATGTCAGCTAAAGTTAAATATTTGAAGTAAAAACTAGAAGAGAAACGATGTTACATATAAGATAGGCAAATCAGCTATATCTTGCTCTGACACACTATCAACCGCTCATGAATAATTTACCTAAAAAATCCTTTAGATTAATTGAAAATTTTGTACAATCACAGGAGTATACCCATGTAGTATGACATGATATGTCACCAGCTGCCCATGATTGGTGATGTAGGAGGTCAAAGAATAAGCCAAGACAAACAACAGGTCAAAATAACTTAACCTGTCAACAGCTCTTCTTTTGAACTATCGATAGACATTTTCCAAGAGAAGGAGTTTTCAGCCCTGTCGACAGTGTCCTCTTCTGGCCTATCAATAGGTTTTTCCCCCAAAATGAGGGTCTGCCAGTTTTCTTCTTGGCTGTCAACAACACCCTTCAGCTGTCGACAGCCCTATTACGTAACAGAATATCTGAGTTTGTTTAGGATTCTATTTTGGGTTCAAAATTTGGATTCTTATAGATTTTATACTTTCTTTATTTTGAACTTTCTTTTACTTTATTTTCAATTTTGCTTTTATAGATAGAATAAAATTTTTGTAAGCCTATGGCCTTTGTATTCTTATTTTGAATGAATCTTTTATTCAACTTTTAATCAATAAACTTTTGAGTTTTCCTCATATTTGCACGTGGATTCGAGTTGTTCTCTTGGCTAGTGAATTCAGGTCATTCTTGCTCATAGATTCGAGTATTTACCCCTACCTAAAGGCCTTTTCAGGGTTCATCAGCGCTAGAATAAGATCTAGCCCACGTCGCTCATCCTCTTCGCTTTCCCGTCTACATCAAGTGGTATCAGCTTCGGCGAACACTTTAATGATGGCCTGAAATGATGAGGAGCAACCAAACTTGTCCACAAGGATGGATACTTTTGAAGGAAGGCTTAGCACTCTTAAATCAATCATGGATGTTGTAGGCCAGGAACTGAAGAAGATCTCTCTCTAGTTTGATGATCGAAACATAGCCGATGGTACGCACCGAAGTGGGTTGGATTTGTAAATCACCTAGAGGGGGGTGAATATGTGATGGCTATAGGTTGATGGCAAACAATGCAGAATAGAAAACTATTTCTAGCAAACTAACAAGTAACAATATCAGTAAAGTAACAATGACACAAGAATATAAGTAGCAATATGAAATAAAGTAATGATAGATAAAAGCATATGCATAAACGTTTTCCTCCATCCATCCAAAACCACAACCTCCAAATAAGATGATTCAAACACATGAATAAGAGATCAAGTTTTTATAGCTAAAGCAATTTACAAAATAAAAATAAAAATAAAGATACCAATTAAGCTAAAGCAATTGTCAAAATAAAGATACCAACAATTGTCAAAATAAAGATACCAATTGTCAAAATAAGGTGTCCAACATAAGTACCAACATAAAAATATCCATCAAACAAGAAGTCATAAACGAACATGAAGTCAACACATGAAACGTGAAGTCACTATAGCAACTAAAATAACTACTTCTTCTGCCCCTTTTTGTCATACTTCAAAAAAGGAGGGAAGTTACGCATCTCCTTCATCTTCATCAACGTCGTCATCGGGCTCAATAACTACTGAAAAGCCATGGAGGGATCCTAAGGAGCTATTCAGGGATCAAAGGAGGACCAGTCAGAGGAAGAGCCTGCCCATAAGCATCAAGAACTAGAACCCAAAATCATGCCTGGAAAAACTATAGTCGCTGCAAAGCTGAAGATATCTGATAGAGGAGCACACATAAGACACGTTGTTCTGTTGCTCGCTCCAAAGCGCTTCCTGCTTTGCTAAGATCTTCTCTGTGGATTAAGTGATGCTTAGAAAAAGATCGCTCAACTGTGTCATGATACCTGCATATGGATCGACAGTTTAAGAGGAGGAACCGGAGGCAAAAGGTGGAGTAATAGGTGAAGTAGAATAGGAAGGAGCCTGCGCATGAAGACCAACATGCTTCCTCTTCAAGAGGGTGTGATCGATATCAATAGAAGGGGCTTCTCTCATCAAAATTAATCTTAAAATGCTTGAATAGACAAGTAAGAATCATCCTGTATGGGAGATTCCTACTAGGAATCATCAAGTGATCGAAAAGCATGACATCGATGATGAGACGAGGGATATTCACTTTAATGCCTTGCAGAAAGCAATAAATGAGAAAGGGTGCACAACCACAGCATGACTATATTCCCTTGATTTAGGTAGGAGATTATGACAAAAGATCTTTGCGAGGACTTGAGCAGAAAGTGTGTAACACTTCACCTCCTCATTCCTCACAAGGCTTAGGTTATCATCATTATGGAGAAGATGAGAGACGGTGAGAGCATTCTCATTGTCAGGGTACTTAAAATCATGAAGATCCATATGAAAGATTTTTATGATATTGATATCAACATTCTAGCAAATCCTAGCAAATCTTTCAAGTGAGATATTGATATCAACATTCCTAATACAAGATTTAATATGATTGTCATGGAATGAGAGATTAGAGTAGAAGTATTGAACCAATTCAAGGTAGACTTGTTCCTTAATAGTTACAAAGTAATCAAAGAGCAAGTCTTGAGAAGGAAAGCAAGGGTCAAGTGGTCAAAATCAGCTAAAACAACATATTTACTAGAGATAACTTGTTTGTTCAAATGATAGAGTGTTCAAAGCATTATCATATATAATTCATCTTTAGATCTAGATTAGGATTCAATTTGTTTAGATGTTTCAATCCTTTAACGTTTAGTGGACATGATGAAAGGGTGAGACGATATGAATGAAATAACGTGGAATAATAACACAGATTAGACGTAATTCAAAAAAAAAAATTGAGTAAATCAGAGAATAAATGATAAAATTTGAGAAAGAGTTTACCTTGAGAAATCCTGAATTTCCTTCTCATAGAGGTTGTAGATGACTGATAGATAGGAGATCTAGTAAAAGATAAGAGATCTAGAAGAATTATGGTAAAAATTTTAAAGAATTGGATGAATTTGTGTGAGAGAGAGAGAGAGGTTGGGTAGAGAAGAGGGGAACGGTAGAGGAAAAGGAAAATGGGAACTAGGGTTACAAACAATAGCCTGATATATATATATATATATATATATATATATATATATATATATATTGAAAGTACACCTAGAGGGGGGTGAATAGGTGTACCGCTAATCTAATGAACTAAATGTGAAAATTAAAACTAATTTGCAACTTCACTTAGTGCAGCCAACGAGTGTAGCCGAATTCCCTGTGAAGGGCTCTGGATTAACCCCTCCTGATTCCTCTGAATAAGAGTTGAGGCGCTATATGAAGCTCTCGTGGTTAGGCACAGGTGAGGCACACAAACAAACACAACCAAGCATATAGGAATAAGCAATATGAATAAATACAAAGCACAACACAAGCATATATGTTATGACAATATGAATGATGCAATACACAAATAAACAGAGAGAGGGTTGAGAGTCAATTGATCAAACGCAAATAAGAAGATGTGTTTCGAGGTTCGAGCACCGAGCTCTACATCCCCGCCTTCACCGAGAAGGATTTCCAATCCACTAGGAGTACCAAACTCCTCTCTCAACCAATACAACTCCACTGAGGCAATACAAATGGTCTACCGAAGACCGGAGTACCGAACTCCACAAATCCACCAATACAACCTCTACCGAGGCAAACACCAATCCAACTCCACCTCTACCAAAGAGGGATACAAACCAACACCAACTCCACCTCACCAAGAGGGAGTAAACCACAACCTCAACCTCTACCAAAGAGGGAGCAACCTGAAATCACCTAGAGGCGGGGTGAATAGGTGATTAAGCTAATCTATGAACTAAATGTGGAATTTAAAACTTAATTGCAATTTACACTCAAGTGCAACCAACAAGAGATGCACACACAATCAAGCCAAGCATATAAATATGAATGCACAATAAAAATGATGCAAGGCACAATGTAAAGAGAGAGAGAGAGAGAGTCAAGGGATCAAGCGCAAACAACAAGTTATGTTTCGAGGTTCGAGCACCTAGCTCTACATCCCCGCCTTCACACAGAAGGATTTCCAATCCACTAGCTTGTCCACAAAGGACTCCCACAAAGGGAACCTCCACCGAGGATTTGGGGCAATCACAATTACAAGGAGTACCCAACTCCTCTCCTTACAAACACAACCTCCTCCTTGAGGCACAACTCCAAGCAACAACCAATCACCTCACAACTTGAGGGATAATCACCAAACAACACAAGGATCACCGCACAACTTGAGGGATTCAACCCAAATGCACAACCTCTCAACACAATAAGGGAAAGGCACAAAGCCAAACAAATGAAGGGTTTTCAACTTGGTGGTCTAAACAACAACCACAAACAATTTCTTTCCCACACAAGGATCCTATAGAATGAGATAGTAGATGTAGCTCAAGTGTAGAGAAAACAAAGTGTTTAAAACAAAGAAAAATCACTTGGAAATCACCACAAATATATTGAATGATAGAACCAAACCAAATTCCCAAAAGACTATTTTTCTTTGAAATATTAAAACACTTTAAAACAATTGGATTGATCCTTTTAGCACAAAGAAACTCTTTTTAAAACTTATATAAACACTAGAGAAAGCTCAAAAAATTCGTCCAAAAATTCTTAGAGAAAAACTCTTTCCAATGGGGTATTTATAGCCCATTTAGAAAACTAGCCGTTGGCAGCAAATTCTGCCAAAAATGGCCTAACGGTCGACCGCTCGGTCGACCGCCCAACGATCATATTTTGATCGCTGGCAGCAACCGGTCGACCGGGCGGTCGACCGAAAAAACCCGAGAGCAACCTGCTCTCAGTCGGTCGACCGTGCGGTCGACCGGCTCATGGGTAAGCCAGCGTGCACGTATCCGTGCACGTCATTCGATAGCTTCGGTCGACCGGCTACATGGTGCGGTCGACCGTCCGGTCGACCGACCTAGCCTGGCTGCTGCAGTCCTGGGCCAGACAAACCAGGGTATTTAAAATCTAATAAATTCCCATAAAATCTCTAAAATTACACAAAAATAGTTTTATCATTTTATATTGAAATATAAACTTGTGTTTAAAAATTTCAACACAAATAACAAACATTTTGAAACATTTTTGTGTCTTATCATTTTTACCAAAATCCAAAAACTGTATTTTCTAAAATTTGGATTTTTGAATAGAAAATACATTTTGTCCAAACTCATCCAAATACAAAAACATGACATTAAACAACATTTAAGCATGATGCATATGGATAGAAATCCAATATACATAAAACACATATATATCCATGTTTTTGTCATTAATTCCAAAAATATGTTTTTGTTAAAATACAAAACCTAAAACACATGAATAGGTATATCAAACTAAGTTTGTTTAAAAGTAGAAGCATGTATGTATATAGAACAAATCTAATATACATAAAAATATGTAAACTTGTTTTGATACTAATCTATTCATGAAAACCAAGATCGGTTAAACCTAAAACCGAAAACCAATATTTAAAACATGAAACGTGTGTGTTGTGAACTTGAGCATATCATACTATTCTAATCTTTACAATTGGATCTAAACACAAAACTAAGCTAGGTACCGATTTCTTCGTGTAGAGCGCAATCTCCAAGTCGACTCGATTCAAACCGTGATTCACCGAGCTTGACTTCAATGAGTGCTATATATGATCTTTGACGCTCGGGCTCTTGAATCACCATGTGAAAGCTTGCAAAACATCTTGTTGAAGCTAATCACCTACTAATATCTTGATTAATGATCTGAAACTAAAATCACAAGATAATTAGTACACATAACTACATGAGTTAATCATCATCAAAACTAGAGTGGAAGGCCTTTGGGCCAACACAACCAACAACCCAAATCAACCTCTACCAAAGAGAGATATCCACAAAGAAAGGGTGTGCAACAAGGTGGTATATCTCAACCACAAACCAAATCCTTTTCCCACAAATAAAATGATCCTATAGAATAGGATAGAGTGATATAGCTCAAGTGGAAATCAAGGTGTTTTGAAAATCAAATAACAAAGAAAAATCCTTGGGAAAATACTTGCAATATGACAGAATTGAAGATCTAAAGCAATATCCTGAAAACCTATTTTTCTTTGAATTTTCCAAACCCTTGAAAACAATAAAGATGAAATCTTTAAGCTCTTAAACACTTTTGAAAACTTGTTTTTGAAAACCAGAGAAAAGGAAATTTTTCTTCTTAAAAACCTCAACCAAAATCCCAAACAAATGGGGCTTAAATAGCCCTCCAACAAAAACTAGCCGTTAGAGCAAATTTCTGCTCTTGGCGACTGGCGGTCGACCGCCCGGTCGACCGCCAACGGTCAAAATTTTTGACCGTTGGAAGCTACCGGTCGATCGCCCGGTCGACCGTCCAAATCCAGAGAGCAAATGCTCTCCGGCCGGTCGACCGCCCGGTCGACCGTGCCTTGATTTCGATCGACCGTCCGGTCGACCGCCCCCACCTGAGAGTGGGGGACTTGCAGTCGGTCGACCGCGCGGTCGACCGGCTCAAGTGCCAAGCCAACGTGCACAAGCTTGTGTACGTCGGTCGAACGACTCTTGGTCCGATCGACCGGCCCGGTCGACCGTCAGAGCCTGGCAGAAGGCAATCTGGGTCAGAAAACTGGGTTATAAATAATTCTAATAAATCTCATAAAACTTCTAAAAATCTACAAAATAGTTTTATCATTATACATTGAAATACAAACATGTGGTAAAAATTTCAACACAAATATCAACCAATTTGAATCATTTTTGTGTCTTACAAATTTTGCCGAAAAACAAAACATGTATTTTTCCAAACTTGGATTTTTTTCAAATAAACTTTGTCCAAACCTTATCCAAATACAAAAACATGATACTTAACCATTTTAAAGCATGTTGTATATGGATAGAAATCCAATATACATAAAACATATATATATCATTGTTTTTGTCTTTAAATACCAAAATATGTTTTGTTAAAACACAAAACCTTATGAATAGGCATATCAAAATAAGTTTGTCTAGGAAGTTAAGCATGCATGTATATAGAACACATCTAATATACATAAAACCATGTAAACTTTGTATTGATACTATCTATTCATGAAAACCAATATCGTTAAACCAAAAACTGAAAAACCGAATCTAAACATGAAACGTGTGTGTATTGTGAACTTGAGCATATCACACTATCTAGTCTTTACAAATGGATCTAAACACAATTAAACTAAAGGTACCAAAGTCTTTTGAACTCCAAACATGTGATCCACCGAGTTTGACTCCAACGAGTGCTATATATGATCTTGATGCTCGGGCTCTTGAATCACCAAGTAAAAGCTTCAAAACTCCTTGTTGAAGCTAATCACCAACTAATATCTTGATTAATGATCTAAAACTAAACATCACAAGATTATTAGTAAACATAACTACATGAGTTAATCATCATCAAAACTATAGTAGAAGGCCTCTGGGCTAACATTCTCCCCCTTTTTGATGATGACAAAACTCATGGAGTTATATATGCATGGATTAAAGTTAAGCTTCAAAGAAGCTCCCCCTTAACTCATGCATACCAATAAACATAATAAATATGCAATGAAGGCTCATAAACATGTATGCAAATATATGAAGATAAACATGCATAAACAAGCACGAAACATATAAAACATGATCTTGATACCAATTAAACGGTAAAACTTTATTAAAGCTCTTGATACCAAAAAAAATAAATTAAGTGAAATAAAGCAATTCTCTTGATACCAATAAATGATACCAATGAAATGCTCTTGATACCAATCAATAAAAAAAAAACTCTTGATACCAATAAACAACAAACAAATAAAAACAAACAATGTTTCTAGATAAACAAAACATGCATACAAGACATGCAATGTTTCTAGATAAACAAAACATGCATACAAGACATGCATATAACTCAAATAATTCTCCTCCTTTTTGTCAATCATCAACAAAGGGGTCAAAAACAATAAAAACATGTTCTCCCCCTTTTTGTCTAAAATAAAAATGATGTAAATAAGGGGTGACAATCAATTAAGATACCAATTAAAAAATATGTCAAAGTAGCACATTTTGATACCAATTGAAAGTGAACATATACCAATTGAAAGTAAATAAGGCATTGATACCAATTTTGAGAAAATAAATAATATCTTGATACCAATTGAAAGTATTCAAATAAACATCTTGATACAAAATGATACCAATTGTAAGTATTTGTCATTTAGAACATATGATACCAAATTAAAATCAATTTTCAACATAAAGTGTGGGAGTAAAAATCAACGGTAAACAAAATACCAATTGAAAGATAAAAATACGAATTTTCTCCCCCTTTATGAAACACAAAATAAAATGATGCATAAGCTTGTTTAAGATACCAATTGAAAACTAATCAATTGAAACATGATTTTTATTAAAAAACTCAAGCTTAGTATATCTGACATTTTTGCTCAAAAATATAGGGATATAGTAAGCATAAATAAAACATATATAAGTGTATGAAAAATGAGTACGAATCAAAATTGATGATACCAAATGAAGGCATACATACACAAAAGCAATATATGAGTATACAAAAAAAATGTCAATATTGATACCAATTGAAAAGATCCAATGATACCAATTGAAACAACAATAATATTAAGTGTATACCTCATATTACCTACCACCCATTTCGTGCACATGTTTAAAAATGATTTTCAATATAAGCATACAAGGCATGGTCTCTCACCAATCGCCCGTAGAAGGTAGGGGTTTTCAAAAATAGGTTTGAAAAATATAGTTTGTTTGAAAACTTCTACCAAAACGAAGAATCCCGCAACAAGTTAAATGGAAAAACTTGTAAACTAGTACGAAATCCTTCAAGCAAGGAATAAATAAAAATAATTTTTTTCATGAAAACTATGTAAATCACATGATAGCCAACACTCAAAAATAATGAAGCATGAATATGACTCAGGAAATCAAACAAGAGTAAACAAGATGTTGGCCCGAAGGGCCTTCCACTCTAGTTTTGATGATGATTAGCTCATGTAGTTATGTTTACTAATAATCTTGTGATTTTATTTTCAGATCTTATAACAAGATATTAGTTGGTGATTGCTTCAAAAAGAGGAGTTTGGAAGCTTTCACATGGTGATTCCAGAGCTCGAGCATCAAGATCATACATAGCCTAGCTCGCGGATGGAGTTTGGATCGAGTCAACTTGAAGATGAAGATCGTCAAGAAGACTTAGGTATCCATAGTTTAGTTTAGTGTGTTTTAGATCCATGTGTAAAGTTTAGAATAGTTGATATGCTCAAGTGCACTTACACACACGTTTTATGTTTGGAGTTTGGTTTTCATGAATAGATTGATCAAAATAAGTTTACCTTGGTTTTTATGTATATTAGATGTATTCTATATACATACATGCTTACATGATTTATACAAACTTATTTTGACTTTCCTATTCATGTATTGAAAAATCCAAGTTTGACAAAATACAAGTTTTGGTTTTTGATAAAATGATAAGACACAAAAATAGTTCAAATTGCTTGATATTTGAGTTGAAATTTTTATCACAAGTTTATATATCAATGCAAAATGTTAAAACTATTTTTGGGGAACTTTACAAGTTTTACAAGAATTTTTAGATATATTTTTAACTGTTTTTCTGACCCAGTTTCTAACCCAGAACTGTGCCAACAGGCCAGGTCGGTCGACCGCACGGTCGACCGAGCCAGGATCCGGTCGATCGGGCGGTCGACCGACGTGCACAGATCTGTGCACGTCTGCTGGCACAGTGGGCCGGTCGACCGATCGGTCGACCGACCAGAGAGCTTTGCTCTCTGTATCTGGGCGGTTGACCGGACCTGAGATCTTTGCTCTCTGTATCTGGGCGGTCGACCGGGCGGTCGATCGGGCTGCTCCAACGGTCGAAAATCCGACCGTTGGCGGTCGACCGAGCGGTCGACCGCCAGCCTGTCCTGTCAGGCTGACAGATCAGCCTAACGGCTATATTTTGGAGAGGCCTATAAATACCCCATTTCTTGGGGGTTTTAACTAAGATTTTTAGAGCCAATATTTTCTGACTTTCTCTATTGTTTTAAACAAGTTTTCAAAAGAGTTTTGTGCCAAAAAGATTTATCTTATTTGTTTTAGGTTTTTTGGAAAAATCAAAGAAAATAGTATTTTGAGAGATTTGTGTTTGTTCTTCATTTCTATTATCTTTAAGAGTTTTTCCAAGATTATTTCTTTGAGTTTTTGTTTTCCAAACACCTAGTTTTTCACACTTGAGCTATCATCTATCCTATTCTATAGGATCATTTTATTTGTGGGAAAAGAGATAGAGTTTGTGATCTTTTGTGATCACTTGTTGTAAACCCTCCTTGTATTTGTGTATCCCTCTTTGGTAAAGGTTGATCGGAGTGGTGTTTTGCTCCCTCTAGTGAGAGGTGGAGATTGTTTGTAGGTTACGGGCCTTATCCCTCTTCGGTAGAGGTGGATTTGTGGTTGTATTACCTCGGTGGCATTGTAAGGTTGAGAGAGGAGTTTGGTACTCCTATAGTGGATTAGAAATCCTTCTCGGTGAAGGCGGGGACGTAGAGCTAGGGGCTTGAACCTCAAAACATATCGTTGTGTTTGCGTTTGATCTAGTGCCTCCAAACTCTCTCTCTTTAATTTTTGCAAAGCATCTTCAATCATTCATTCATATCTTATTGCTTGCATTTGTGCCTTGCATTATTTCATATTGTTCATCCTTATATTCTTGGCTTGCTTGTGTGTGTGCCTTACTTGTACTTAACCACAAGAGCTTCATATAGCACCTCAACCCTTATCTAGGAGAATCAAGAGGAGTTAATCCAGAGCCCTTCACGGGGAATTCGGCTATAATTGTTGGTTGTATTAAGTTTGTGCAAATTTGCTTTAAGCTTCCGCATTTAGTTTCTAGATTAGCATTAACACCTATTCACCCCCCTCTAGGTGTTTTTCAATTGGTATCAGAGCCTACGCTCCTGATACTTTAGGCTTAACATCCTAGGAGTGAGATCCTTGTATGCTAATCTATTGTTTGCATTTGCATATTTATTTGCACACATTTAGTTTTCACCCATGAATTGTTTTTCACCTCCCATGTTCGAGTCTCCAACATTGACACATGAAAATACAGGATGTCCATGTATCTAAAGACCCTAGGATTGCATGTTTTCCTTGCCGCTACTAAGAGATGTTATCTTGGTGACCGCAAGCATATAGGGGCCAATGCACAAGCCCTTGAGGCTATTAGAAGCACGCTTTCAAAAGATTATCTTATACTTGTTTCTAACCTTGATTCCACTTTTGTAGTGTGGAACAAGTTGACAACCACCACCACCTCCAAGCTTTAATTGCCAATTCACCGGAGGAATCTAGAGGAGAATCTGACTCACAATGCTTCATGGTCCAAGGGAATGACCACCTTGAGGTACAATCGGAATCTCAACTAGATAGTGAAAATGATTGTGCTAGTTCTTCTTCATGTAATGAATATGTGGATGCTAATGCCTTAAATGAAGAACTATCTATAGTTTGTGAAAAATTGATTGAAAAATATAATATTTTGAAAAAGAAAAGTCTAGGCCTTAACAATGATAATAAAAATTTGATTGCTAGACTTGATGTTATTTTACAAGAGAAAGAGGAGATTTCTAATGAAAGGGATTCATTAAAATCTCAACTTGATCTTGCACTAAAAGAAAATGAGTTTTTGAAAAATAAAATGATTGTGAAATACTTTTGAAGAAAAATGAAAATTTGTCTTCAAAAGTTGATTTTGTTTTAAAGGAGAATGTTGCTTTGAAAAATAAATTATTTCTATTTCAAATGATTTGAATGTTTGTTTAAAAAAAAATGTTTCTTTACAAAATAAAATTGTTTCACATGTTTGTCATGCTAGTGTAGCTTCTTCATCTAGTCTACCTATTGCATGCACCTCTTCTTCTAGGATTAATGATGACATTTGTTTGCTAAAGAAGAGAGTGGATTGTTTGGGCTCCACCTTGAGCCATTGTGCCAAGAGCCACACACATTTGGAATCCTTGTTTCAAAAGAAGCAAGTTCCATCTTTTCATGCACACCCTCCACGGCATACACATGCTTCCCACGATCACCATCATCACACTTTGTATGCTCATGTGTACACTTGTACATATTGTGGACGTAAGGGCCACCTTGCTAAATTTTGTTATGATAGAATACATAATGTTAATTTAGCAAATAATTTTGTTTGGGTTAGAGAAGGTACTAACCCCCTTGGACCCAAAAAGATATGGGTACCAAAGACCACCCCTCTTGTGTTTGATGTAGGTGTGGGCTCTCACATGACGTGAGAGTATAGGTACCTTGTAGTGGATGCGTTCCGAGCTTCATGGAAATCAATTGGATGCATCACTTTCAAGGGAAGTTTGGTAGGAGGACCACCTTGATTTGGAAAACTAGAGAGGTGCCCTCATTGGTTTTGGTATCGAATCTCTAACTCCTTGTTTATATTTACATGCTTTCATTTCACTATTTATAGCATGTTTTGTTATTTGTAGATTATTATGAAAATGCCATGCTTATTAGATCCTTGACATACATGTATAGCATTTTTTTTTTAGACACCCATGTTTAAAATGGACTATTATTTTGTGTTCTCACCATTTGTTTAGCTATCATGTTTATCATAAGTTTAATAACATGTGGATTTTCTTAATAATTATGTTTTTGGTTCTTCATGATGAGTTATATCTTGTTTTATGCTTCATGATTTGGATATATGTTTAAATGTTAGTTTTCATTAACACTAGGTATATACTTGTACATATAGTGGGTCACAAATGAATCTTTATATGTTTGTGCCTTAATGCATATTTGAACCCATTAGATGTGCTAGTATAGTCTAGTTTTGATGATTCATGCATTTTAAACTTATATTCCCATTTTGAATTTGTTTTATGTTTATATGTTTAACTTCATGTATATGTCCATCTTATCCTAACTATTGACTATACATGTGTATCCTTAGAGCCACGTGCCTTCAAGCATATACATTTAGTAGACTCATTGTGTTTGGATATGTATGTATACTTTAAGTTTGTATAGGACATACATATACCTTGAAGATTAAATAATTTAGTTTTTCATGTTTTCTTGTTTCAAGGAATAATTGAGCTTAATTGAATATTTTCATGATCATGTTCTTCACATTGTATTTATACACTCACCTTTCTAGTTTGCTCGTGTTTTGTTTCCATGAGTCATTTATGTGCTTCATTGATTATGAGTGTTAGTTATTTTGTGAATTTCATGTTTTATGAAAAATAATTTGTTTTTATTCCTTGCTTGAAGGATTTCGTACTAGTTAACAAAATTTTTCATTTTAACTAGTTCGTATTCTTCGTTTTAATATGAGGTATACACTTGCTATGATTGTTGTTTCAATTGGTATCATTGAATTCTTTCAATTGGTATCAATTTTGATCTTCTTGTATACTCATATGTTTATGTATGTATGCTTTCAATTCTAATGGTATCAATTTCTATTGGTATCTAATTTTTTCATACATATATATGTTTTACGCTAAGCTTGAAAATTTAATGATTATCATTTTTCAATTGATTCACTTTTCAATTGGTATCTTAAATCGAGCTTATGCATGTATTTAGTTTGTATTTCATAAAGGGGGAGAAAATTCGATTTTCATTTTTCAATTGGTATTTGTATTTCCACTCCCGTGCTTTATGATAGAAAATAAAAATTTCAAATTGATATCATGTGCTTATAAAGAAAAATACACTCTTTTGATATCAAGATGTTTATTTGAATGTGTTTTAAAATTGGTATCAATAAGTTTGATCATTTTTCAAAATTGATATCAAAAATAAAAAAAATAATTTTAAAAGAAAATATTCAAATTTTTTGATTTGTATTGCCTATATGCAAGGAGAGCTTAACATCTCTTCTACATATAGATTCATGATGAGTGTATCTTGTATTGAGGAGCTTGACAACTCTTCTTTATGTGATACACGTGTGTAGGGGGAGCTTCACATCTCCTCTTATGCATTGCATATCATGTGTTATGTGAGTTAGGGCTTGTCATCCCTTCTTCATGTAATGCATGTATGTAGGAAAGTTAACTTAGCGTCTTCCTCTTCATGAATGTATATCGCATATACCCTTTATTGATTTATGTTCACTTTCAATTGGTATCAAGATGCTACCTTGACATATCTTTTTCAATTGGTACCTTAATTGAATGTCATCCTTATTTGATTTTGTTTTTGTTTTAGACAAAAAGGGAAGAACATTGTTTTTATTAGTTTCTGACCCCTTTGTTGATTCCGTATTTAGAACAAAAAGGGGAGAAGAATTTATTAGTGTTTTGATTTTGCTCCTACCCCTTTATTGATGATTGACAAAAAGGGGGAGAAAGATTTTGAGTTTATAATGAGTTTTATATGCATATCTATGTTTTTGCATAAAGATTTTGAGTTTATAATGAGTTTTATATGCAAATCTATGTTTTTGCATATATTAAGTATAATTGGTATCTAGATGTTTTAATTGGCATCTAGAACATATTTGTGTTTTGAAATATTTCAATTGGTATAAGAGCATGTTTATTGTTTTATGCCTTGTCATTCATTGCATATATTTATGTTTATTTGCTATGCATGAGTTAAGGGGGAGCTTCCTTGAAGCTTAACTTTAATCCATGCATATATAACTCCATGAGTTTTGTCATCATCAAAAAGGGGGAGATTGTTGGCCCGAAGGGTCTTCCACTCTAGTTTTGATGATGATTAACTCATGTAGTTATGTTTATTAATAACCTTGTGATTTTAGTTTCAGATCTTATAACAAGATATTAGTTGGTGATTACTTCAAAAAGAGGAGTTTGGAAGCTTTCACATGGTGATTCCAGAGCTCGAGCATCAAGATCATACATAGCCTAGCTCGCGGATGGAGTTTGGATCGAGTCAACTTGAAGATGAAGATCGTCAAGAAGGCGTAGGTACCATAGTTTAGTTTAGTGTGTTTTAGATCCATGTGTAAAGTTTAGAATAGTTGATATGCTCAAGTGCACTTACACACACGTTTTATGTTTGGAGTTTGGTTTTCATGAATAGATTGATCAAAATAAGTTTACCTTGGTTTTTATGTATATTAGATGTATTCTATATACATACATGCTTACATGATTTATACAAACTTATTTTGACTTTCCTATTCATGTATTGAAAAATTCAAGTTTGACAAAATACAAGTTTTGGTTTTTGATAAAAATGATAAGACACAAAAATAGTTCAAATTGCTTGATATTTGAGTTGAAATTTTTATCACAAGTTAATATATCAATGCAAAATGTTAAAACTATTTTTGGGGATCTTTACAAGTTTTACAAGAATTTTTAGAAATATTTTTAACTATTTTTCTGACCCAGTTTCTGACCCAGAACTGTGCCAACAGGCCAGGTCGGTCGACCGAGCCAGGATCCAGTCGATCGGGCGATCGACCGACGTGCACAGATCTGTGCACGTCTGCTGGCACAGTGGACCGATCGACCGATCGGTCGACCAGACTAGAGAGCTTTGCTCTCTGTATCTGGGCGGTCGACCGGGCGGTCGACCGGGCTGCTCCAAAGGTCGAAATTCCGACCGTTGGCGGTCGACCGAGCGGTCGACTGCCAGCCTGTCAGGCTGACAGATCAGCCTAACTGCTATATTTTTGGAGAGGCCTATAAATACCCCATTTCTTGGGGGTTTTAACTAAGATTTTTAGAGCCAATATTTCCTGACTTTCTCTATTGTTTTAAACAAGTTTTCAAAAGAGTTTTGTGCCAAAAAGATTTATCTTATTTGTTTTAGGTTTTTTGGAAAAATCAAAGAAAATAGTATTTTGGGAGATTTATGTTTATTCTTCATTTCTATTATCTTTAAGAGTTTTTCCAAGATTATTTCTTTGAGTTTTTGTTTTCCAAACACCTAGTTTTTCACACTTGAGCTATCATCTATCCTATTCTATAGGATCATTTTATTTGTGGGAAAAGAGATAGAGTTTGTGATCTTTTGTGATCACTTATTGTAAACCCTCCTTGTATTTGTGTATCCCTCTTTGGTAGAGGTTGATCGGAGTGGTGTTTTGCTCCCTCTAGTGAGAGGTGGAGATTGTTTGTAGGTTACGGGCCTTATCCCTCTTCGGTAGAGGTGGATTTGTGGTTGTATTACCTCGTGGCATTGTAAGGTTGAGAGAGGAGTTTGGTACTCCTATAGTGGATTAGAAATCCTTCTCGGTGAAGGCGGGGATGTAGAGCTAGGGGCTCGAACCTTGGAACATATCGTTGTGTTTGCGTTTGATCTAGTGCCTCCAAACTCTCTCTCTCTTTATTTTTGCAAAGCATCTTCAATCATTCATTCATATCTTATTGCTTGCATTTGTGCCTTGTATTATTTCAAATTGTTCATCCTTATATGCTTGGCTTGCTTGTGTGTGTGCCTTACTTGTACTTAACCACAAGAGCTTCATATAGCACCTCAACCCTTATCTAGGGGAATCAAGAGGAGTTAGTCCAGAGCCCTTCACGAGAAATTCGGCTACACTTGTTGGTTGTATTAAGTTTGTGCAAATTTGCTTTAAACTTCCGCATTTAGTTTCTAGATTAGCATTAACACCTATTCACCCCCCCTCTATGTGTTTTTCACAAGAAAGGTGAGTGTTCTTAATAAAATGTGACGAACATAATCATGAACATACGCAATCAAGCTCGATATTTCTTAAAACACGAAAATCATCAAAACTAGATTTCTTCAAGGCATATGTATGTCAAGTATAAACTAAAGTATACATACATATCCAAAACACAACGAGTCACAAATGTATATGCATGAAGGCACGTGGCTCAAAGGATGTACATATATAATCAATAGTTTAGACAAGATGGACATATACATGAAGTAAAATACATGAATCATAAAACATGTTCAAAATAGGGAATACAAGTTTAAACATGAATCATCAAAACTAGACTATACTAGCACATCTAATGGGTACAAATAGGCATTCAAGCACAAACATATAAAAATTTATTTGTGTCCCACTATATGTACAAGTATAAATCCTAGTTTTAATTAAAACTAACATTTAAACATATATTCAAAACTTGAAGCATGAAACGAGACATAAATCAACATGATAATCATAAAACAATCATTATGTAAATCCACATGCTATTAGACCTATGAAATACATAATAGCTAAACAATGGTGAGAACACAACATATGGGTCCTTATAAACAAGGGTGATCTCAAAGCTATAAATGCATGTCAAAAATCTAATAAACATGGTATTTAACATAATAAACTATAAACATCCAAACCATGAAGTATCAAAAACAAAATCATAAACATCCATATGTTCACTATGTATATGCATATGCATTAGATCTAGGATATACATTAGTATAAAACAAGGTGAGAACACAAAGATATAAGTCCATTTTAAACATGGGTGTCTCAAATAACTAAACATGTATATCACTATTCTAATAAACATAGCATAAGCATAATGAACAATAAAACATGACATGCTATAAATCAAGAACATGAAAAGCATGCAAATAATAAACGGGAGTTAGAGATCGATACCAAAACCGATGAAGACACCTCTCTAGTTCTCCAAACCAAGGTGGTCTTCCCACCAAACTTTCCTTGAAAGTGATGCATCCAAAAAGTTCTCTTTAAGCTCGGAACGCATCCACCTCAAGGCACCATAACTCTCACGTCATGCGAGAGCCCACACCTACATCAAATACAATAGGGGTGGTCTTTGGTACCTACACTCTTTTGGGTCCATGGGGGTTAGTACCTTTTCTAACCCAAATAAATTTAATTGCTAAATTACAATCATTTATACGATCATAGCAAAACTTAGCAAGGTGGCCCTTACGTCCACAATGTGTACAAGTGTACACATGAGCATACATGTGATGGGTGTGACCGTGAGGAGCATGTGTATGCCGTGGTTGGTGTGCATGCCAAGATAGAACTTGTTTCTTTCGAAACAAAGATTCCAAACGTGTATGACTCAAAACACATTGGCTCAAAGTGGAGCCCAAACAATCAATATTCTTCTTTAGCAAAGATATGTCATTTTCAATTAAAGAATAAGTGTGGCATGCAATAGATGAACTAGGTGAAGCTATTATAGCATGGCAAACATGTGAATCCATATTATTTTTCAAAGATTCATTTTTCTTTAAACAAATTTCTAAATCCTTAGAAATTGAAGCAATTTTTATTTTCAAGAATTCATTTTCTTTTACAGCAAAATCAAGTTTCAAAGACAAATTTTCATTTTTCTTTAAAATTATTTCACAATCATTTTTATTTTTCAAAAAGTCATTTTCCTTTAATGCAAGGTCTACTTGAGACTTCAATGAATCCTTCTCATTTGAAATCTCCTCTTTCTCTTGCAAAACCAAGTCTAGTTTAGAAAGCAAATCTTTATTTTCATTGTTAAGTCCTAGACTTTTCTTTTTCAAGAGGTTGTATTTTTCTAATAATTTTTCACAGACAATTGAGAGTTCTTCATTTAGGGCATTGGCATCAACATACTCATTAGAAGAACTAGCACAATCATCACTATCTAATTGAGTTTCTGAGTATACCTCAAGGGAGTCATTCCCTTGGACCATAAAGCATTGTGGCTCAGATTCTCCACTAGATTCATCCTCCATGATGTTGGCATTTGAAGCTCGGAGGAAGTCAATTTGTTCCACACTGCAAAGCGGAATCATAGTTAGAAACAATCATAAGATAATCTTTGTTAAGCGTGCTTCTAATAGCCTTAAGGGCAAGTGTATTGGCCCCTATATGATTGCGGTTACCAAGATAGCATTTCTTGATAGCGGCAAGAAAAACATGCAAGCCTAGGGTTTTTAGATACATGAACATCCTAAATTTCCATGTGTCAATGTTGGAAACATCAAACATGGGAGGTGACAAGCAATCCATGAGTGTGTGCAAACAAATAATGTGCAATGCAAATGATAGATTAGCTAACCAAGATCACACTCCTAGGTGTTAAACCTAAATATCAGGAGCGTAGGCTCTGATACCAATTGAAAGTACACCTAGAGGGGGGTGAATAGGTGTACCGCTAATCTAATGAACTAAATGCGAAAATTAAAACTAATTTGCAACTTTACTTAGTGCAACCAACGAGTGTAGCCGAATTCCCTGTGAAGGGCTCTGGACTAACTCCTCTTGATTCCTCTGAATAAGAGTTGAGGCGCTATATGAAGCTCTCGTGGTTAGGCACAAGTGAGGCACACAAACAAACACAACGAAGCCTATAGGAATAAGCAATATGAATCAATGCAAGGCACAATACAAGCATATAAGATATGACAATATGAATGATGCAATACACAAATAAAGAGAGGAGAGGGTTGAGAGTCAATTGATCAAACGCAAATAAGAAGATGTGTTTCGAGGTTCGAGCACCGAGCTCCACATCCCCGCCTTCACCGAGAAGGATTTCCAATCTACTAGGAGTACCAAACTCCTCTCTCAACCAATACAACCTCCACTGAGGCAATACAAATGGTCTACCGAAGACCGGAGTACCAAACTCCACAAATCCACCAATACAACCTCCACCGAAGCAAACACCAATCCAACTCCACCTCTACCAAAGAGGGATACAAACCAACACCAACTCTACCTTATCATGAGGGAGTAAACCACAACCTCAACCTTTACCAAGAGGGAGCAACCAACAACCCAAATCAACCTCTACCAAAGAGGGATATCCACAAAGAAAGGGTGTGCAACAAGGTGGTATATCTCAACCACAAACCAAATCCTTTTCCCACAAATAAAATGATCTTATAGAATAGGATAGAGTGATATAGCTCAAGTGAAAATCAAGGTGTTTTGGAAATCAAATAACAAAGAAAATCCTTGGGAAAACACTTGCAATATGATAGAATTGAAGATCTAAAGCAATATCCCAAAAACCTATTTTTCTTTGAATTTTCCAAACCCTTGAAAACAATAAAGATGAAATCTTAAGCTCTTAAACACTTTTGAAAACTTGTTTTTGAAACCAGAGAATAGGAAAATTTTCTTCTTAAAAACCTTAACTAAATCCCAAACAAATGGGGCTTAAATAGCCCTCCAACAAAAACTAGCCATTAGAGCAAATTTCTGCTCTTGGCGGCTGGCGGTCGACCGCCCGGTCGACCGCCAACGGTCAAATTTTTGACCGTTGGAAGCTACCGGTCGACCGCCCGATCGACCGCCCAAATCCAGAGAGCAAATGCTCTCTGGCCGGTCGACCGCCCGGTCGACCGTGCCTTGATTTCGGTCGACCGTCCGGTCGACCGCCCCTACCCGAGAGTGGGAGACTTACAGTCGGTCGATCGCGCGGTCGACCGGCTCAAGTATCAAGCCAACGTGCATAAGCTTATGCACGTCGGTCGACCGATCAGTCGACCAACTCTGGGTCCGGTCGACCGACCCGGTCGACTGCCAGAGCCTGGCAGAAGGCAATCTGGGTCAGAAAACTAGGTTATAAATAATTCTAATAAATCCCATAAAACTTCAAAAAATCCAAAAAAATAGTTTTATCATTATACATTGAAATACAAATATGTGGTAAAAATTTCAACACAAATATCAACCATTTTTAATCATTTTTGTGTTTTACAAATTTTGCCGAAAAACAAAACATGTATTTTTCCAAACTTGGATTTTTTCAAATAAACTTTGCCCA
The DNA here is from genome assembly GCA_038442645.1 of Agave tequilana. Classification (NCBI taxonomy): domain Eukaryota; kingdom Viridiplantae; phylum Streptophyta; class Magnoliopsida; order Asparagales; family Asparagaceae; genus Agave; species Agave tequilana. The sequence goes on from JAVJIF010021681.1 coordinate 85,428, forward strand.
AACCTTATCCAAATACAAAAACATGATACTTAACCATTTTAAAGCATGTTATATATGGATAGAAATCCAATATACATAAAACATATATATATATATATATATATATATATATATATATATATATATATATATATATATATATATATATATATCATTGTTTTTGTCTTTAAATACCAAATATGTTTTGTTAAAACACAAAACACAAAACCTCATGAATAGGCATATCAAATAAGTTTGTCTAGGAAGTTAAGCATGCATGTATATAGAACACATATAATATACAAACCATGTAAACTTTGTATTGATACTATCTATTCATGAAAACCAATATCGGTTAAACAAAAAACTGAAAATCTGAATCCAAACATGAAACGTGTGTGTATTGTGAACTTGAGCATATCACACTTGAAAAGTCACCTAGAGGGGGGGTGAATAGGTGACAATGCTAATCAATGGGCAAATTAAAAATTTAAAGCTACAACAATCACCATCAAGAATCACAAGATGAATGCAAGCAAGTAAGTATGACAATGAATATGATGAGCAAGTAGTAAGTGCAAGTAAAGTAAAGTAAGGAGTGCAAGAATGTAAACCAATCGCAAACACAAGGATATGTTATCGAGGTTCGAGCACCCAGCTCTACTCCCCGCCTTCCCCAGAAGGATTCTAGCTACTTCCACTATCACAAAGAAAACACAATTACAATCGGAGTACCCAACTCCACAATCTCAATTACAAGTAATCTCTGAGTAGTCAAAAGACCACAAACTCTCTCTTTCAAAAATCTCTTCCCTTACAAAGGTCCTTAGAGAATAATGAGTAGAATTGAAGCTCTTTTGTGTGTAAAGGAAAAGAAATTGAAATCAGAGAAATCTTGTAAAACCCTTCAGAAAATTAAAGAGAATTTTAGCTCAAAAACCAAGAAACAAGCTCTTTTGAATGCCTTAAACTTTTGAATTTTTCTTGCAAAAATTTGTTATCTCAAACTCTCCCCAAACACCCTTATTTATAGGAGAGGGCTAGGGTTTAGGGATAAAACTGATTTAAGACTAATTAAGTCATATTAGATTCAAAACATATCCCTAAATCAAATTTAAACACAAAAGGACAAAATAAAACAGCTCATTAAAAACTGCCCGTTACTGTTCAACGGCTAGTCCGGTCGACCGGCCGGTCGACCGCCTTTTCCAAAAATAGAGCCGTTACAGGCATCCGGTCGACCGCCCGGTCGACCCAACACAACCCGAGAGCAAAGTTACTACAGTCAGGTCGACCGCCCGGTCGACCGGCAAACATGCACACTGATACGTGCATCTGCCAGATCTCCGGTCGACTTGTCCGGTCGACCGGACAAGCCTGACATGGGCTCGGTCGACTGGTGCGGTCGACCGGCTCAGGTCAAAAGACTGGATTTAAAACATAATTTAAAGAGCTTTGATTTTTATCAAAAATACTTTCAATAGTACTAAGTATAAATCATAAAAACTGATTTGTAGGCAGATGGTTTGTATCAAAATATTTTTGTATAATTTATAGGAAATAAACTTGGAAACAATATGTGCGCAAAAACGTGTGTGATTGAGCTTCAAACCTATCCATTATTCTTTAACAAAATTCTAAACTATAAAAATAAAAACTTGCAGAGCAATCTTCAAATCTTGAGCCATGCTATGCCTTGCTAGAGCCTCCTTCTTCTATGTTCCTTCCTTGATGTGCAATATGCCTTCTTTTGCTACATGAACTTAGAAGTTGTTGCAATAGCTAAGCAATGGCCTCCAAATATGGTACTAACCTGAAACTCATCTTGATCAAACATATTAGTACCAAATAGCTCTTATTTGGTTTGTCATCATCAAAACTCAAAACAAATGAAGAGTGTAACCTTTTGGGCCAACAATCTCCCCCTTTTTGATGATGACAAAACAAATAGGCTATAGAAAAAAATATAAGGGAGGAGAAAGCTCCCCCTCAAATTATGTTATCTTAAAAACAATGTAAGATGCAAGTAAAACTCATAGGAGCAAAAACCATGAAATAAAATACTTGCAAAAACACTTGAACATGAATTCATAAAACACATAAAAACATCAAAAACTACAAAACATGTATAGACTCATATGAAACCAAACCATATGAATTCATACTACTATCCATAAAAAAATATATAAACCCATTCTCCCCCTTTTTGTCATACATCAAAAGGTTAAGAAAACGTTTTATTCAATACACAAACATTTAGTTCACCACAAATATAAGAAAATCTAGCAAAATCAAGTGGTTTAGTGAAAATATCGGCTAATTGCAAATCCGTAGAAACATAATCAATATCTATATCTCCTTTCTCAAAATGATCTCTAAGAAAGTGATATCTAATCTCAATGTGCTTGGTCTTATTATGTTGATTTGCATTCTTAGTCATGTGTATAGTACTAGTATTATCACAAAATATTTTTATATGATCAAAATGCAAATCAAAATCAAGGAGAGTATGTTTCATCCAAAGGACTTGTGCACAACAAGCCCCCGCGGCAACATACTCCGCCTCGGTGGTTGAGAGAGCTACGGAATTTTGTTTCCTAGAGGACCATGAAAAAAGACAGTTACCAAGAAATTGACATGTCCCACTAGTACTCTTTCTATCTACTCTACAACCCGCATAGTCGGCATCCGAATAACTAGTCATTGAAAAATCTCTAGTTTTCGGATACCAAAGACCCATTCCAATTGTGCCCTTAATATAACGAATAATGCGTTTTACCGCAATAAGATGAGACTCTTTAGGACACGATTGAAATCTAGCACAAAGACACACACTAAACATGATATCCGGCCTACTTGCCGTTAAATATAAAAGACTTCCTATCATGCTTCTATATAATTTAATATCAACATTTTTACCTTGGTCGTCCTTATCAAGCTTGGTTGTAGTTGCCATTGGAGTGTTGCAAGCCTTTGATCCTTCAAGCCCAAACTTCTTTACTAGCTCCTTTGCGTACTTGGCTTGGCTAATGAAGGTTCCTTCTTGCAATTGCTTGATTTGGAGTCCAAGAAAGAAATTAAGCTCACCCATGGAAGACATTTCAAATTCTAGTTGCATGACCTTTTCAAATTCCTTGCATAAAAGCTCATTAGTAGATCCAAAAATTATATCATCAACATAAATTTGCACAATTAAAATATCATTATCAACATGCTTAGTGAAAAGAGTTGTGTCTACTTTGCCTTTAACAAAATCATTTGAAATAAGAAAACTAGAAAGCCTTTCATACCAAGCTCTTGGAGCTTGTTTCAATCCATACAAAGCTTTATCAAGTTTAAAAACAAAATCGGGATGAACATGATCAACAAAACCGGGAGGTTGAGCAACATAAACTTCTTCATTAATAAAACCATTCAAAAATGCACTTTCACATCCATTTGAAAAAGTTTAAATTTTTAAAACATGCAAAAGCTAGTGTCATCCGTATGGCTTCAAGCCGTGCTACGGGTGCAAAGGTCTCCTCAAAGTCGATTCCTTCAACTTGAGTGTAACCTTGGGCCACTAACCTAGCTTTATTCCTAATGACATTTCCGGACTCATCCATCTTGTTTCTAAAGATCCACTTAGTACCAATTATTGGTCTATCGTGGGGCTTAGGAACAAGGTGCCAAACTTGGTTGCGCTCAAATTGATTGAGTTCCTCTTGCATGGCAAGCAACCAATATGGGTCCGTCTCGGCTTCGAGAATGCCCTTGGGTTCAAAATGAGAAATGAAAGCAAAGTTACCACATAGGTCATGGAGTTGGGAGCGAGTTGTTACCCTTTAGATGCATCACCTAAGATGAGCTCCTTGGGATGATTTGTAGCATATCTCCAAGCTTTAGGAAGCGGTTGAGTGCTTTCCTCTTTATCCTCTTGAACATCACCACCTATAGGTTCTTGCTTTTCTTCTTGAGCGGGTGAGTCCTTCAAGGATAGTTTCTCCATGTTTTCACCTAATGATTCAATCTCTACAACATTCTCAACAAACACATTAGATTCTTCAAATTTAATATGCATGGATTCTTCAATAGTGCGTGATGATCTATTAAATACTCTATATGCTTTGCTAGTTGAAGAATATCCAACAAAGATAGCTTCATAAGCTTTAGCATCAAATTTACCCAAATTATCCTTAGTATTTAAAACAAAACACTTGCATCCAAAAACTCTAAAATATGAAACATTTGGTTTTCTAGAATGATATATTTCAAATGATGATTTTAAAGAATTTTTGCACAAATAAATACGATTTGAAATATAGCATGCGGTGTTTACGGCCTCGGCCCATAAATATTGAGGGAGGTCATATTCACTTATCATTGTCCTAGCCATTTCTTGTAATGTTCTATTTTTCCTTTCTACAACTCCATTTTGTTGTGGAGTCCTAGGACAAGACATTTCATGCTTAATTCCCTTGTCATCACAATAAGTCATGAAGAGTTGGTTAACAAACTCACCACCTCTATCACTCCTTATTCTCAAAATCGAAAAACCTTTTCTTTTTCAACCTTTTTCGAAATGTTTTGAAATATGAGAAAGTTTGATCTTTATGTTGCAAAAAGAAAACCAAAGTAAAACGGGAGAAATCATCAACTAAAACAAATGCAAATCTACTACCATTTAAACTTTAGTTTTGTTGGTCCAAAAAGATCCATATGAATTAGTTCTAAGGGCCTAGTAGACATGATATCCTTGATTGGTTTGAAGGAAGACTTGGTTTGTTTCCCAAGTTGGCACGCACTACAAATGCGGTCTTTCTCAAATGACAAGCAAGGTATACCCTTTACTAAATCCTTAGAATTAATTCTAGCAAGATGGTCAAAAGATGCATGTCCTAATCTTCTATGCCAAAGCCAAGAATTTTCATCAAAAGCATTCAAGCATTTAGTAGAACAATCTAAATTAAGCATGTCAATAATATAAATATTGTTATCACGAAAACCGGTAAGAATACAATCATTAGATTTAACATCAAAAATCTTGCAAGAAGTATCATCAAAAACAACTTTAAGTCCACGGTCACAAAGTTGACTAATGCTAAACAAATTATGTTTTAAACCATCAACTAAAACAACATTCTCAATAATAGGAGATGCACCAATTTGAATGTTACCTATACCGATGATAGTTCCTTTGGAGTCATCCCCAAAGGTGACGGTGCCACCTTCCATGTACCTTGATAGGGTTGTAAAGTTATTGATGTCCCACGTCATGTGTCTTGAACAACCACTATCAAGGTACCACCGCTCCCTACGTCTTGGAGCTTTGGTGTGTACCTACATCAAATAATTTAAGAGTTGATTTTGGTACCCACATTTTCTTGGGTCCTCTAGGGTTAGTGTCATGAACCCAAACAAGATTATTTGTTCTATTTAGTTGATCATAACAAAACTTAGCTAAATGTCCATTTTTACCACAATATGTGCATCTATACACTCTACCATATTTAAAAGCATAGTGAGTGTGTGATTTGTGAGCATGAGAAACTTTTGCATGAGTGGGTGTGAGCATGAGAATTTTTATCTTGTGAAACTTTAGCATGAGTAGTGTGCTTTTTAGAAACATGTCCTCAAGTTTCTTAGTATTGAAAGCACAATCATTTAAAACTTTTTCAAAATCATTCATTTTAGATTTAAAAGAAGAAATTTCTTTTTCATCAATAATAGGAGATTTTGCCTTACAAGAAACTCTTGTAGGCACAAAATTCTTTTGCATGGAAATGAAATTAGAAGAAATATCATCTTTTTCTTTAGAAACAATGGCAAGTTGATTCTTAAGAAAAGCAACTTCTTTTTGTAATTTTAAGCATTCAAGTTTCTTATTATCATAGGTTTCAGAAAAGTTCTACAAATGCATGTACTAGAACTTCCTTACTTATTTCATCATCTTCATCATCAAGGGATTGAGGGGCTACCTTAGGTGTTTGCCATGAAACACATGTTAGCTTGATCCACCTCCTCTTCGGACTCGCTTTCTGAATCCCATGTGCTTTGTAAGCTCTCTTTTCCTCCGGCTTCTTTGGCTTGAAGGAGGAAGTCATCTTCTTCTTGAACTCCGGACAATCCGCCATGATATGTCCGGGTTTGCGGCAATTGTAGCAAATGATCCTCCGCTCCTCTTTGCCTTCAAATTTTCTCTGAAAATTGAGCTTGTTCTTCCGGTACAATCTCTTGACATTCCGCACAAGTAGAGTTAGCTCCTCATCTTCTTCTTCATTTTCTTCATCGTCATCATTGGTGGATGAAGTCTTGAAGGCTATGGATTTCTTCTTTGAAGTAGTGGCCTCTTCTCTTGCCTTCTTCTCCATCTCATGGGTCTTTAGGTTCCCAATGAGACTAATGAGGTCCATCTCGTCCTTGTCGTTCAACTCTTTAGGTGGTGGCTTGATCTCCCATGAAGAAGAGAGCCCGAATCACTTCCGCACCTTTTGATCGTTGGAGATGACATCACCTAAGGAAGAAAGACCATTAGTGATTTTAGTAAATCTTGTAATCATACTATCAATAGACTCATCATCAATCATTTTAAATGACTCATATTGGGACCTCAAGAGATCTATCTTAGCTCTCTTGACTTGTGAAGTCCCTTCGTGTGTGACCAATAAGTGTTGCCAAATCTCATAGGCGGATTGGCAATAAATTACCCGTGTAAGGTCATCCTCATTCAAGGCGGCTAATAGGGAGTTTTGGGCCTTGGAGTTAGCCTCATATTCTTTAAAGTCAAGGTGGGGCCAGTGCTCTCATCACCATCGGGTGCTTCATATGGTTTGGTCAAGGACTTGGCTACTAAGCTACCAAAGATTGCAAAAATATAATCATCCTAACCTTCAAATGGGAAATTGAGTCCATCAAATTTAGGTGGGGTTTTAATGTTGTCAGCCATGTTTACTAGTGTATGAATGAATGAATGAAAATGTTGATTAGCAAATTTTAAGGATCTCTCTATGGATGTTAAGCCAAACCTAGAGTCCAAGCTCTGATACCAATTGAAAAGTCACCTAGAGGGGGGGGTGAATAGGTGACAATGCTAATCAATGGGCAAATTAAAAATT
>JAVJIF010021681.1:97500-100695 GCA_038442645.1 Agave tequilana
GAAAGTTTTTAAGCTACTTTTCCCCACCTTCCTCAGAGGTTTTCAAATAAGTTTTTGAGCTTAAATTCCATATCAAAAAGAGAGTTATCAAGAGAGTTTTTCTTAAGTTTTCTAATGCACTTTCTTAAGTTTTTTCCACCACAAAATTTATCTTATTTTCTCACAAAGCTTGAGCTTTTCATAGCCATATCTATCCTATAGGATCCTTGTTGTGAGGAGTGTTTATTGTGATCAAGAGGAGATCATAAAGTTTCTATCCTTGTATTGTGAGGAGTTGTAGAGGTTGTGGCCTCGGTGAAGAGTGTTTTGTTATGATCAAGTGAAGTGATTGTTGGCCCAAAGGCCTATCACTCTAGTTTTGATGATGATCAATACATATAGTTATAGTACTAATGATCTTATGTTTAATTGTATCAGATTCATGATCAAGATCTTAGTTGGTGTTTAGCTTCAACAAAGGATTTAAAGTCAAGTTTTGAGCTAGCACGGCTTGATTCAAGAGCTTGTGTATCAAGACCACATCAAGTACTCAAGAGGAGTCTAGCTCTTTGGATCGAGTTTGGACCAAGTCAAGAAGATGAGAAGACTTCAAGTGAAGACCTTCATGATCAAGACTTGTGTCTAGGTTTGTTTTTATAAGATTTTGTTTTAGATTAAAATGTAAAGGATAGAATAGTTGGTGGATTGCTCAAGTATATCTTACACACACACACTCTTATTTAGATGAGTTTTTCATAAAAGAATTTTTATTTTGGAAAAATACAAAAAGAGTTTTCTTTTTGAAAAATACAGGTTTGGTTTTTGGAAATCATAAGTATACATATCTTTAACCAAAATCATGTTTTATGTTATTGTCAAAAATATAGATATTTCACCATGTATGTGTAGTGGATCATATCCATACACTTTACGCTTTAGAAGAGTTTAAAATATCTTGTTTTGTATTTGGAGAAGTTTTGAAAAAATAAGTTTGGAAAAAAACCAATTTTGAAAAAATACAGTTTTCGTTTTTTAACCAAAATTTCTAAGTTACAAAAATAGTTCAAATTATTTGTAAAGGTCTTTATTTTACTCAAACATGTTTGATTATCAAAGTCTAATATTAACCTATTTTGTAGATTTTTTTAATTTTATGGGATTTTATTTTAGCTAAAAAGATAACTTTTTAATCCCTAAAACTGACTTGACCTGGCTTCTGCCGGTCGACCGGAACCGGTCGATCGAGCTTGAAGTCAGTCGACTGAGTCGGTCGACTGATGTGTACAGAACGTGCACGCCAAGTCTGCTGGAGGGCCGGTCGACCGATTCGGTCGACCGCTGAGGAGCTTCTGCTCTTAGAAAGCCCGGTCGACCAGGCCGGTCGACCGGCGGAGAACTCTGTTCTCTGTTCCTGGCAGCGGTCGACCAGGCCGGTCGCCGAGGCTCCAATGGTCAGAATTTTGATCATTGGCGGTCGACAAGGCCGGTCGACCGTAGCCGCCAGGGCTGAAAAATGCCCCAACGGCTAGTTTTTTCTAGCCTACAAATATGGGGGTTTTGGGGCTGTTTTATCTAAGATTTCAAGTGGGTTTTGAGCCAGTTTTTCCAACTCTATTAGGTATTTATCTCCTCTTGTTTAAGAGCCAAATTGCCATATCAAAAGGATAGATTTTCAAGAGTATTTTGAAAAGTGATTTTCTTGAGTTTTCCTCCACCATTTCAATCCTAGTTTTCTCACACAAAAACTTGAGCTATCCATTGCTATATCTACCTATAGGAGTGTTATGGTGAGAGTTTTATTGGTGGTCAAAGTGTTTAGATTACCAAGAGTTCTTTCTTGTACTTTGAGGAGGCGGACTTGTGGGTTCACGGTGTTTCGAGTTCGCGTGTGAACTCGGTGTTTGATGTGCGGCCACAGCGAGCTTGTGGGCTTGCGGTGTGTTCGGGACTAGAGAGTCCAAGTGTGAACTCACTTGTAGGTGTTGCGGCACCGAGTGATCCGGTGGATCGATTTATAGTGGAAATCCTTCAAGTGTTGAAGGCGGGAACGTAGAGCAAGTGTGCTCGAACCTCGAAACAAATCTCCTGGTTTGCGATTGCTCTCTCTCTATCTCTTACTTGTTTATATCTTGCATGTTTTATTGCGTTCATCTTTATATGCTTGATATATATTTGTGCCTATATTGTTATATGCTTGGGGTGTGTTTGCTAACACTAGTATTCAACCAAGAGAGCCAACGCGGCACCTCAACTATTATTTAGAGGAATCTTGAGGAGTTAGTCCAGAGCCCTTCACGGGGAATCCGGCTATACTTTTGTGTTATACTTGGTGTTTAGTTTAATAAGTTTTTAATTCTGCATTAATTGACCATTAGATTAGCCTTCACCTATTCACCCCCTCTAGGTGATTACAAGTGGTATCAGAGCCAAGTGCTCTTGATTTGGGTCTAACAACCTAGAGTTAAAGATCCTCATTTTTTGGCTAATCACAATATTTGTACACACACCATGGATTTCATGTCACCTCCACTTTTGACATTCTTAACATCTAAACTTAGAAAGTTAAGATGTCCTTATACCTCAAAGCCCTAGGCATTCATGTTTATTTTGCCACTACTAGAGATTCTTATTGTTTAAATGGCAAAAATATTAAGGCTAATGCAAAAGCCCTACATGCTTTAAGAACTACCCTAAATGATGTTATTTATCTAGGGTTGCTAATCTTGACTCGGCTTTTGCAGTATGGAACACCATCATCTCCCTTGGCGAAAATGAACAATACTATGCGGGAGGGAGCGACTCAGATGTTGGAAGTGACGCTTCCAACGTGTGCTATATGGTCCAAGAGGATAACCCCCTTAAGGTAACTACCGAATCTGAGGTAGATGAAGATATTTACATGACTTATGATGAGCTTACTTCTTTTTGTCAACAATTACTTGAAAAATATGACATGCTTAGTAGAAAAGATAATAAGAAAATGAAAAATAAAAATGATTGCATGTCAAAAGAGAAGGATTCTTTTCAAACAAGATTTAAAAATGTTTTAAAAGAAAATGAGTCTTTTAAAAATAAAGTTGCATGTTTTGAAAAAGAAAATGAAATTTTGAAAAATGAGAATGTTTCCATGCTTTCTAAATTGAATGATTTATGTGAAGGAAATAATACTTGAAAAATATAATTGTTTTGGTGAAAAAACAAAAGGAAGTTGCTTTG